>JAYJMJ010057682.1:0-20419 GCA_036873875.1 Laminaria ephemera | reverse complement strand
ATTCGTAGGACTAGGTGTTGTTTAGCATTGCGAGGCTAGCGGGCGCATGTTCACTGGCGCGCTAGATCGAGTTCGAGAATTGTTCCCGTCCGATAGAGATCACCCAAAGCGGGGTCGACCGCTTCGAGCTGGTTTGCCCGAAACGCTCCGTACGCGGCTAGCTGCCAGTGCCAGCTCGACGTCGTCGAGCGATACCGATCGGCAGTTCCCTGGTGGGGGTAGGCGGCGAGGAATGCTTCGCGGTCAGCACCGGATGGGGGGCCTTCGCCGTGCATCTGCATCATCATTGGTGAGAGGAAGATCGCGAGGTCGTGAACCGGGTCGCCGATCGCCGGGCACTGCCAGTCGATCAGGCGGAGCCCGTCGGCGGCCCGGATGAAGTTGGCTGGGGTCGAGTCGCCGTGAATGAAGACGCCGTCTTCGGTGGAGGCCGGGCCGGGTGGGCTTGGACGTGCCGCAGCGACCTGTTTGGCAAGTGGAGACGGGCCGCTTCTGAGGAGCATCTCGTCGCCTCGGGCGATGGCATTGTCGGCTCCGCCTTTGAGCCGGCGCCGGGGGAGTAATGATCGAAAAGTCGTATCGGAGATCAGCGTCGACCGATGGACGCGGCCGAGTACGTCGGCTGCCTCGCTGAACTCGCCAGCCCAGGGAGTTCCTTCGACGTAGCGGTAGGCGATCAGCTCACTCTTTCCTGAAGTGCTCTCGTCGAGCGACGCCCCGAGAAGCTCGGGTGAGATGTCCAGCGGAGCGAGAAAGCGAAGAGCGTTTGCCTCGTCGGCGGCATGGTTCGGAAAGAGCGGGTTCGACGCCGGCGGGGTTGAGTAGAGCTTCACCACGACGTCGCCGCTCAGCCCCGGAACTATCCAAGAGGTGTTGGTGATCCCGCCAACCAGCGGCTCGGCATCATCGAGGGCGAGGCCGAGTTCTTCGCCGAGACCCGAACCTGCCAGAGCCAATTTCAATTGTGGGTCAGGCGGCATGCGCTCTTACGGTACTGGCATGAACTCTCAGGAGGTTTGTCGACCATGACCACGTTCCGAACTCGGCTAGCAACCCTTGGCGCTGCTTGCGCGTTGGTTGCCTCGGCCTGTGGTGGGTCCACCGCCACCATTGAGCCGGCCCAATCGGAGGAGAGCGCTCCCACCGAAACCGTGGTCGCCTCGACCCAGGCACCTGCGGTAACCGAAGCGCCCGCAACGACGGCTGCGCCGGCTACTACCGCTGCCCCAGCGGCCGAGTCCGAAGTGTCTGTCGACAAGCTTGGCGACGACCTCTTCAACGCTGCCCAGGCTTGGATCGACGACAACGGTGCTCCCGGTGTTTCGCTGTCGTTGCGCCTTCCCGATGGCGAGACCATCAACGTCGCGGCAGGCGTCACCGACCTGCAAACCGCCGAGGCCATCGCCGCCGACGACTACTTCCGTATTGCCTCAATCACGAAGCCGATGACCTCTGTCATGGTGCTGCAACTGGTTGAGGAAGGTTTGGTCGAATTGGACGAGCCGGTCGCGACCTACCTGGGCGACGACTGGCTCGGCGTTCACCCAGGCGGTCCGGTGATCACCGTGCGCCAGCTTCTCAATCACACCAATGGGCTTATCGAGTTTGCGTTCGACATCGGCTTCTATATCGAGGCCGCTGCCCGTCCCACGACTCCGTTCGAGCCGGAAGAAATCATCGAGTTCTTGGGTCGACAGGATCCGTTGTTCGCTCCGGGGGAGTCGTACCAATACGAGACCGGCGGCTTTGTGGCGGCAGGCTTGATCGTCGAAGCGATCACCGGAAACTCGGCAGCCGCCGAAATGCGGGCCCGGGTTTTTGAGCCGGCTGGCGCCGTCGAGATCTACCTCACGCCCGAAGAGTTTCCGCCCGAAGGGGTGGCTCACGGCTACGTGCGCGGCGAGCTCTACGACGCTCTCACGTTGTTGCCGACCGTCAACGACAACCTCGAGCTGACCGTCAACGACGAGCCGGTGCTCGATGTGCTTGATGGGCCGCAGGAAGTTTTGCAATCAGCTGGTTGGACAGGGGGCGGAAACGAAGCGCAACTCTCTGAGGTCTCGGCCATCTTTGCCGCCATGTTCAACGGCACCTTGTTGGATATTTCGTCAATTGACGAAATGGTAACCAAAACCCTGGACGTCAACTACGGCCTTGGTATCGACAATGGCGAGGTCGACGGCACCGTCGTGTACTCCCACGGTGGTGGCGTGCCTGGCTTCCGGAGCCAGGCGGGGTACCTGCCCGAGTTCGACGTGGCGTACGCCTTCTCGTCGACGTTGATTCCGTTGCCCGATGGCAAGGGTGTCAGCAACCTGCAGCAGGCAATCGTCGCGATCGTCAAGGATGCGCTCGGTGCTCAAGGCTGACAGCGGACTTTGGGAAGTCGCTGGCTACGTGCTGTGGCTCATCGGCAGTGCCCTATTCGGCGTGGTGTCGTACCGCAACGATGATGTGCTGTCGCTCGTCGGCAGCATCCTGTTCTTCGTCGGCATCGTCGCCGTCATGGTCCCAATGATTCACTCATATCGAAACGCAAAGTCCCACTAGAGCCCGGTGATCCGGGGAATTACATATAAAGGGTTAATGAACCAATGAAGACGCCAATCACGGAAATGTTCGATATCGAGTTTCCTATCCTTGCGTTTAGCCACTGTCGCGATGTAGTGGCTGCGGTAACAAAAGCTGGGGGGCTCGGCGTGCTTGGTGCGGTCGGCCATTCACCGCGCCAACTCGAGATCGACCTCGAGTGGATCGAAGCAGAGGTGGGCGACAAGCCCTATGGCGTCGACCTCATCATTCCGGCAAAGTACGCCGGCGACAGCGACGGTGGCTACACCGTCGGCGACATCAATAAGATGATCCCGCCAGCGCACCGAGAGTTCGTCGACGAGATCCTCGAGCGCTACGACGTGCCACCGCTCGAGGAAGCGGGAGGCGGGCAGTTCAAGCTCAAGGAAGACGGCTCTGCGCCGTTCGCTGCAAACGCAGCCGGCCCGCAACTCGACATTTCACTCGCTCACAAACCGGCGGTCGTAGTGAATGCGCTCGGGCCACCGCCGGGCTACATGATCGACCAATGCAAGGCGGCCGGGGTCCTCACCGGCGCTCTCGCTGGAAAGGCTGTACACGCCGAGCGGCACGTGCAGGCCGGAGTCGATTTCATCATTGCTCAGGGTTCAGAGGCCGGAGGCCACACGGGGGAGATCGGCACGATGGTCCTTATCCCCGAGATCGTCGATGCGGTCGGAGACACTCCGGTTCTTGGCGCCGGTGGAATCGGCCGTGGCCGACAAATGGCGGCGTCGATGGCTCTCGGTGCTGCCGGTGTTTGGTGCGGTTCGGTTTGGCTCACGACCGAAGAAGCCGAGACGCATCCCGTTGTGAAAGAGAAGTTCCTCGCGGCCACGTCGGCCGACACGATTCGTTCACGTTCGCGAACCGGCAAGCACGCACGGATGCTCAAGACCGCGTGGACCGAAGAATGGGAAAACCCAGAGACGCCGATGCCGCTCGGTATGCCGATGCAGCCCGTGCTCATCAATGACGCACTCTCCCGCATCGACCGCGCTGCTCACGCCAAGGGCTCCGGGGCAGAACAGCTCACGAACTATTTCGTCGGGCAGATCGTCGGCAACATGAATAAGACCAAGCCGGCGGCTCAGGTGGTGTTCGACATGGTGGAGGAGTTCATCGAGGCGACCGAGGCTCTCGCAAAGCAGCTCGAGGTCGACTAGCGCAAACTCGTTCGAAGTTGACGCAGGTCGGTGGCAGTATCAGGAGATGTCCGAAAAAATGAGTGCTGACTATTCGATGGCCGACAGCAAAGACTGGACGTGGGTTCTCGAGAAGCCGTGTCCCGAGTGCGGGTTCGATGGGGCCGGGGTTGCCCGGCTCGACATCGCTCCGGCACTTCGGGCGCAGGTCGATCGATTCGCCGAGCTGGCGAAGTCGCCGATGGCCCAGCATCGGCCGTCGCCTCAGGTCTGGTCGGCACATGAGTACATCTGCCACGTGCGCGACGTCTACGAGCTCTACTCCACGCGGCTCGGATTGATGGTGAACGAGGACAACCCGCTGTACCCGAACTGGGACCAGGACGAAACGGCAGCGGCCGATGACTACTCGACCCAGGACTCTGCGCAGGCGGTGGCCGACCTCATCGGCAACGGTAAGAAACTGGCCGATGAGTTCGAGGCGCTATCCAGCGAACAGTGGGAGCGGATTGGTCGCCGGTCCGATGGTGCATCGTTCACCATCGATACCTTTGGGCGGTACCTGGTTCATGATCCGCATCATCATCTCTGGGACATCGAGCAAGGATTCGCGCTTCTTCTCTAGCCAGTACGCGATGTCTTATTCTCTAGCGCGATGTCTTACTTCTTCGGATTGATGCGTTGCCAGGTGTCAAACCCGGGACGCTGACCCTCGTGGACCAAGACGCAATGAGTGCCTGCATAAATTGATGGCATGCACTTGTTGCAGTGGATGCAAAGCGATCCCCTGCCACTGCCATCCGTCCACTGGTTAATGAGATCAGGTTCGCGAAGGAGCGCTCTGCCCATAGCGACAAACTCGAAGCCTTCGTTCATTGCCTGATGGACTGTTTCGAGATTGTTGATGCCACCCAACAGGATCAGCGGAACGTCAAGAGCATCGCGAAATTGCCTGGCGTAATCGAGGAAGAACGCCTCGGTGAACGGGTAGGCCTTCATAAACTTCTTCGAGGTAAGGCGGAACGCCATACCGATGGCCTTGGGCATCGTTTGGGCCATCTCGGCCACCGGGACCTCACCGCGAAATAGATACATCGGATTTTCGAAGGAGCTTCCGCCGGTGAGCTCAATGGCGTCGAGGGTGCCGTCGGACTCGAGGAGCCGAGCAGTTTCGATACTCTCGTCGAGCCATATCCCGCCGTCGACGCCGTCGGACATGTTGAGTTTGCTGGTGACAGCGATTCGAGTGCCGACCGCTTCTCGAACCGCCCCGGCGACCTCGCGTGCCAGGCGTGAGCGGTTCTCGATTGAACCGCCCCAGTCGTCGGTGCGCTTGTTGAGTTTCGGCGAAAGGAACGAGCTGACCAAATAGCCGTGGCCGAAGTGAAGCTCGACGCAGTCGAAGCCGGCGTCGGCTGCGATGGTTGCCGACCGCGCATGGTCGGCGATGATGCGGCGCAAATCGCCGAGCGTGGCTGGCGTTGTCGACTTCATAGCCTGAGGCGCAAAGACCTTGGACGGGGCGAGACGATTGCTACCCCCAACCGATCCGACCGGACCAGCGTGGCCCAGTTGCATCGAGGCCTTGGCGCCCGCATCATGCATCGCCTCTGCGAATTGAGCGAGCCCACCCGAAGCACCTTCCTCGACCACGATCTCATTCGGGGCGCCTTGGCCGTCGCGAGACACTGCGCAATAGGCGAGGGTGGTCATTGCCACGCCACCCTCGGCCACGGCACGGTGATAGTCGATGATGGCGTCGCTCATCTTGTTGTTGATCGACATGCCCTCGAACGTGGCTGCCTTAATGATCCGGTTCTTGAGGGTGACTGGCCCAAGCGTGGCTGGTGCGAGGGGATCAGGCGCTTCTGGCGAACTCGGGTCGGATGAGGTGGTCATATGCCGACTTTCGTCGGTAGTTCATTGCGGGTCAAGTACGGTGAGCGCGTGCCCACCACCCATCCAGCCATTCGCGCAATCGTCTTCGATAAGGATGGGACCCTTGTGAGCTTTCACCGCACTTGGGACCCGGCGGTCGATTCTGCACTCCGAGAGGTCTGCGAAGATGACGCCATGCGTCGTGGGCTAGCCGAAGCCATCGGTTATGACATCACCAACCGGCGCGTTCTTGATGACTCGCCTTTCGTCGCCGAAAGCGCCGAGACACTCGACCTACTCGTCGAACCGTTTGCCGATCCTCGAGCCTTCGAGGCAGCCGTTGTCCGGGCCGGTTCGCTCCACGCCGCAGCAGAGCCCGGGGCTCACGTGCTCGTCGAAGCGCTCGCGGCAGCAGGAGTCCCAATGGCGATAGCAACCAATGACTCGGCGTCATCGGCAAACCAGCAGTTTACCGAGCTGGGTATGGTCGACCGTTTTGTTGGCCTGTTTGGTTACGACAGTGGGTTCGGATCCAAACCCGAGCCGGGGATGGTAATCGCCGCGGCCGAAGCCATGGGCTTCCCCGCTGGCGAGACAGCGATGGTCGGAGACTCCTCGACCGACGTGCATTCAGGCCTGGCCGCTGGCGCAGTCACGGTGTACTTCGCTCCAGGGAAGGTCGACCCTGAACTCGACGAGGCCGCCGATATGACAATCAATAGTCTGGTCGATCTTCCGTCGGCGCTTGGCTTGTCGATCAGCTAAGCGGCTACCCCGAACACCTTCTAGGTCGTGGCGAGGCGAACGTCGGCTCGTTTGGTGTTGAGTGTGATGGCGTCGATGATCTCGCCGAAGCGAGGCGCTGGAATGTCGTGGCCCATGTCGGGCAGCATCAAGAGCCGAGCGCCGGGAACAGCCTTCACCGTGGCGATACCGCCGCTCGGCACGACGAGACGATCGGCCAGGCCGTGAATGACCAACGTCGGGATATCGAGTTTCTCGAGATCGGGCGTGCGGTCGGGGCTGGCCATGATGGCGGCCAGCTGTCGAGCGGTTCCGGCTGGGGAGAAGTTGCGTTCGAGGCTGACGGCCTGGTTGGAGCGGTGGGTCGTTGCGTTCCAGTGCGGTCCGGAGATCCGTTCGAACATCCAGATCGATTCATCGATGGCGTTCTCGAGGGTGGCTGGTGGGCGGCGCATGAGCGGCACGATCAGCTTGGGGTCGATGCCGCCGACTTTCTGATTGCCGGTTGTCGACATGACCGAGGTGAGGCTCAGAGCTCGGTCCGGGTGAGCGATGGCGATCGACTGGGCGATCATGCCACCCATCGACATGCCAACGATGTGCGCTTGGCTGATGTCGAGGCCATCGAGGAGACCGATGGCGTCGTCGGCCATATCGGCGAGGTAGTACCCGACCTCTAGCGGCTTACGCGAGAAGCGTTGTTTGAGAACAGCCGAACGAGGCGGGGGAGTCCAGTCAAACTTGGTGCTCAAACCTATGTCGCGATTGTCGAAACGGATCACCGTGAAGTTCTCGGCAAGTTGATCGACAAATGGTTGCGGCCAATCGACAAGCTGGCCGCCGAGCCCCATTACCAAGAGCAGCGGCGGGCCCGAGCCGAGAACTTCGTACTCGATGGTGATGCCGTTCGCTGTGAGGTTTGCCATGTGCCGAGCGTAGGGGACGCAGAGGACGGCCGAGCTACTCGCTTGTGGCCCGCCGGAATTCGGGAACCATTACGCCCACGCCGATAAGGGCAGCGACGCCAAGCATGATCCACGATGATTGATACGACCCGGTTGCGTCGACGAGAGCGCCAACGATGGGTGAGCCAATCGACAAACCTCCGAGAAACCCAAAGAGCACGATGCCCGATGCTCGCCCGGAGGCCTCGAGCGGCACGTCCTTGATGACAGCCAGCATGGCAACCACGTTCCATGCCGAGATGCTGAAAGCGGTAACGATGGCGATCACCCAAATGAGCCACGCTCCGACCGCCTCGTTTGCCAAGAGGAGCCAGCAGACCAACGAACTCCCAAGCCCCAAAATGATGAGTGCAGGGGCGGTGCCGATGCGGTGTTCGGCTAGGCGGCCCCAGAGCATCCGTGCACCGATCGCCAAGAGGCCCGAGAGCGCAAGAACCAGTCCAGCCGTGGACTCGGTGAAACCCAGGACCTCTTCGGCGAAGAGGGGTAGGAACCGGGTGACGCCGCCAGCGGTGAATCCAAGCAGCGTCGAATATGCCGCAATTGCATAGACGGTTCTCTTGGTGCGGGGATCGAGATTGGTTGGCGTGTGAGCCGTGGCCTGCGTTGTTTCGTCGGAGGCGTTGGTTGTCGACTCGTCTGGGAATCGTGCTCGGGCGTAGAAGGCGACCCCGAGGGTGACCACACCGAGAGAAGCTACGGCCCATCGCCATCCGGCCAGCGCCGACGCGCCTGGGATGAGGCCTCCCGAAATGACGACGCCGAGCTGCACCCCCGACTGTTTGATGCCGGTGACCACACCGCGACGTCCCTGGGGGAACTCCACGCCGATCAGTTTGTTGGTCGCTGGGTTTCCGGCACCCTGCGGTAACCCGCCAAACACGGACGCAGCGATGAGGAGCCAGAAGGATGGGGCAGCGGCGGTAAGGAAGAAGCCGATGGCGCTCAGTGCGAGGACCAGTTGGACCGATCGGCGTGGGCCGAAACGGTCGACAGCCCGTCCGCTAAATGGGGCGGTGAAAGCTCCGCTCAGCGTGTTCGCTGCGCCCAATATTCCGATCTGGAAACGGTTGATTGCGAACTCTTCCATCACCGTCGAGGCGAGCGCGGCAAGGACAAAAATCTGGCTGGTGGATGACACCATCGTCCAGATCAGGACGAGGTAGTACTCGGAGCGCCGCGGTTGCACCGCCCGACTCTAGGCCTCGGTTCACGTTCCCCCTGTTAGGGGGACGAGAGTTACGCGGACTGGTGCGCGGTGGCGAAGTAGAGCCAGCGCGTGCCACCCGGTAGTTGCAGCGTGTCGACAACGTCGAACTCGGACGCCAGCGCAGCCTCAAAGTTCTCTCGTGTGTATCCGTCATGCACTCCAGCGCGTTTGTTGCGAAGAAGTTTCTGGACCTTGGAGTCTTCCGGAGTGGGAAACTCAACGACGAGGTCTCCACCGAGGTCGGCGAACATGGCGACCACATCGGGTAGCGGCACGTTGTTCGAGATGGAGAGGTGGTGCACAAGCGCTAGTGCGAGCACAAGGTCGACCGGTTGACGGCCGAGGAACGGCTTGCGCTCGATGCCCCGCCACCCGAGCCCGGGCGATGGGTCGGCCAGGTTCATCGTGAGCGGGAGGATTCGCTCTTCGCCCTTTTCGCGTAGCCGGCGGTAGAGCAGATCGACAACTAAGGGGTCGGAATCAACGGCGACGACATAGTCGGCATGAGGTAAAACAGCCTCGGAAAACTCGCCATCGTTGCAACCCAAATCGACGACGACTCGGCGGTGCTGTTTGGCTGCGGCGTCGACAACAAAGGTTCGTTTCTGATCGAGGTCATCGCCCGTGTAGTGCTGGCGGTCGCTGTATCCCGACCACTCGGAGTTGGACTGCTTCCATCGGAGCCCGGAGATGAGGCGGTGCAACTTGTCGACGTTTGCCGTGATGAGTTTGGTGGTGAAGCCCGATTCTTTGAGCTTGTCGGTCGCGACCTCGTCGCTGTCGGCGAGGCGTTGTTCGAGCCGCGCATGAAGGTAGACGTGGCTAAAGACGCCTCGACGGGCGAGATCGCGTCGCCGCAGGGCTGCAAGGCACGACTCCGGCGTGATGCCGTCGACCGACCCGCGGAGCCACTCCTGAAAGGGCAGGTTGCGGTGGGCCTGGAGAAGGAGGGGATAGAGGAACAAGCTGCAGAATTGGCGATAACCAAACCACGGCTCTCCGTCGCGTGTCGGTTCGAAGGAGCCAACGTCGATGAAGACCGGCCGGCTTCCTATCCACTGCACGTTGTACGACGATCCGTCTTTGGTGATGATGCCGTCGACAAGGCCGTCGCGGACGAGATCAAGATGAAGTAGGGCAGCGTCGCGAAGCATCGAGAACGACCACTCGTACGGGTACGACACGAACGGGACAAGGTCGTGTCGGAGTACTTGGGCCGATTCGGGAATCCCGGCGGGAACCGGGTCGGCGACTCGAGTGCCGATGAGCTGGCCAGCCTGAATCGCGGTTTTGAAGAAGGGTGCTTTCGCAGTGGCGACAAAATCGGCCAGACCCTGTTCGTTTAGGGTGCGGTAGATTTCGCCATCGGCGACATAGACACGCGAGAGCGGATCGCGGAAAGATCCAGCGTCCGGCTGGGCTCGGCTCTCCGGAGCGGCATCGCTCACAGCAGGGCCGTTCGAGACAGGGCCGTTCGAGACAGGGCCGTTCGAGACAGGGCCGTTCGAGACAGGGCCGTCTGAAACCGTGTTGTCCAACGTTACGAGTCGGCTGCGTCTTCGAGGAGAGCAGCGAGGTCCGTCTCGTCGGCGCCTTCGGCGGTTTGTTCGCCGTCGGAGCTACCCGAACCGACTGGCTCGCGGTCAGCCGGGTCATCGCGGAATTTCTTGCCAACGATGGGGAGGAAGCTAAGGAAGCGACGTCCGCCCATCTTGACGATGACGACGAGTCCAGCGACACCGCCGAGCAGAGCTTGGAGAAAGACGCTGACTGTGCCGGCGTCGAGGTAGGCGAAGAGCTGGGGGTCCATGCGACAAATAGTAGCTACCGCAGGTCGGGAATGCTGTCCGCCGCATTCCAGAGCGGGAGTGAGCCGGTTTCGTGGTCGTACTCGCGCAACCAGAGCTCATAGAAAGATGGGTCGGCGAAGTCGGTCGGGTGGTGGTCGCCGAGCGAGCTCACCACCATATTTGTGAGCACTTCGAAGGCAAAGGGAACCGCCCAACGCCAGAGCCGAACATGGGCCACGGGGTTGAAGAGTCGTCGTTCGTGCCAAAGCATCAACGTGGTGCCAACCGCGACGAAGAACATAAGAAGGATGATCGACAGGACCATCGAGGTGACGTAGCGGAGTTTTGAACCATCGACGGCCTTGAAGACATCGAAGGCGGCTGACTTGTGCTCGACCTCTTCGCCGAGGTGCCAAAGGAACATCGAAGCAGCGACCGGGTCGGCGTGGCCGAACAGTTCGGTTCGTCGCTCGGCGGCCCACCGTGCTGCCGAGTAGGCAATGGTTTCGGAGCTAGCGGCGAACGCCAGGTTGAACTTTGGCGAACACTTCGTGTGAAGACCGTTAATCGTGTTGCGCATCATCCGTTCGAGTCGGCTGACCCCCCGGTAGTGGTCGGCCATCTGGTCGTTGAATTCGCGATGGGCCACATGATGCTGAAGTTCTTGCTTTAGATACGCGTGGGTTGTTTCGGCGAGTTCATCGTCGAGCTCCGGTACAAACCGTCGGACCGACTTCACGAAGTACGGCTCGATATAGGGCATAAGTAGGGAGACACTGTTTGCTGCGCAGGAGAACTCGGGAGCTAGTGGCGTCCACACTGCTTGGAAATCTTCGGCATAAGAGAACGTGACACGGCGGTCGACGATTTCGCTCGCCGCTGGACGAGCTGGAGGTTCGTGCTCGTCGAGGAGACGATCCGGCTCGATTTCGAGTCCAGAAAGGTCGTGGGCGTCAGCAATGGTCATCAGTACTGTCTTCGGCGAAGCCACCAGAAAACTAAATGCCGGTTCCAGCGTCCACCGCCCCGAAATTTTCGCGGTTCACCCCGTCTGCGGGGGTTAAGCGCGATCAGATTGGGCTATTTGCCGTCTACTGACCAGTGCCAGGCTTCGGATGGCAGGTTGAAGAATCCGTAGTCGGCGGCGTTGTCCTTGAGCCAGAGGAATTCTGGCGTGCTGCGTCGAAGCGCTGAGCCTTCGACGTGGAAGTCGATGGCTTTGCCGGACTCATGGCGGGAGTGTCCTGGGCGTGCCGTGGGAGGCGAGCACTGGCTCGACGGTGTCTCCCAAACATCGGCGCAGTTCTGCGCACGAAGTTCGATCTGGCGTTGATGACTACGCCAACCCCAGCCGGTGAGCGTGATGCCATCGGCGGCGGCAGCATCGAGCATCGCGGCAAGCTGGTCGGCGATATCGGTGTGGACGACAATGCCGCCAACCCGCGCAACCGGGATCTCCTCGCCGGAGTGAATTTCGACGTTGGACGTGCTGGCCTCGTCGATACTGGTCACTGCCGTTGAGCGAGGTTCCCATCGACCTGCCGCAACATCAACGGACCAGGGAAGTTCGATGAACCCCATCGAGCGCTCATGCACATCGAACCGCTCGACCACCGTGAGGTCGGCTCCATGGCGAACCAACGCAAGATCGCTAAAGCCGTCGCCGTCCCAATCGGCCACGAGGGGAGTCGGACTGCTGAGCGTTTGAAGGAACTCTTGGCTGTAACGCTGGTGCGGAGCGGAGGTGCGGGATTCGTTGATGAGGTCGAGCACACCGATGTCGTTGAGTGATCGGCCTGCCGCTGTTGCGGTGATCACATCGAGGAACGCTTCTCCGGCCTTCGCCTTTCGCTCAGCGTCGGCTTCGGGATCAAGGGATGGGAGGGAGATCTGACGTTCGCTGGCGCTACCGATCATGCTGATGTCGACGGGCGCCCCGAGTGGCCTGCCGCGCTGGTCGGCAAGATGGAAGGTGTTGGTGCCTGGGCGGAAGACACCGGGTCCGTCGTAGCCATCGCCGTCCCAGTCGCCGATCACAGGAAGGTCGCCGGCTTGCCCGAATCGGGCGATGAGTGCCGGGCGTTCGGTCTCATTGGTTTCTGCGGATTCGTCGGATTCGTCGGATTCGCCGGTGTCGATTGTTTCGGTGCCAAGGAAGAAGATGCCCTCGTTGCCGGCCATCACGAAGGTGCCGATCTCGTCGACCCCGTCGGCATTCCAGTCGCCCACAAGCGGCAGGCTCGACGGGGCGCCGAAGAGAAGCGGGTCGCCGGTTGCAACGCCTGCACCATCGAAGAATGTGAACGTGCCGAGACCCGCCGGATTGGGTTCGTAGGACGCTGGGGTTGTGGCGCCGTCGCCGTTCCAGTCGCCGACGAGCCACACCGTGTTGGTCGGGCCAGCCGAGATCGTCTGTGGTGTGGCGGTCCTGGAGATGGTGTGGTCGGGCCAGCGATCGAGGTAGGCGCCGGTGTCATCGGTCCAATAGGTGCCGAGCTGCGAAGGCTCGCCGACGGTGTTTCGACCGGTGAGCGATCCGTATCCCGACATCTTCTGTCGCGCCGCAAGAGCGTTCGGCTCGCCGCCGAAGTAGATGATCAGAGCCTCGTCGAGTTGCTCGGGGTCGCCGGCGCCATGACGGCAGAGAAAGTCGGCGGCTGCTGCCGCGGCATCCCATGCGTTCTGTGGGTCAGCAACGCCATCACCGTTTACGTCGACGCCGTATTCGCTCCAGGTCGCCGGTGTGAACTGAAACGGGCCGACCGGACGGTCGTGAAGCTGGTCGGCGTCCCAAAGGCCGCCATCGGTATCATCGGAGATCGGGTCGCCAACCAGGCCGGGGCGCAGCGTGCCATCGTCGCCAAGCAGCGGACCCGAGGCTTCGGTGGTGCCGCCTGGACCATTTGTGGCCGGTGTCGATCCGCGCTGTCCGTGGTCGGAGGTGACGTCTCCAACTGCGGCAAGCAGGCCACCCGGGAGTTCGCAGCCGGACACGGCGCTTTCGGTAGCCCATCGGTACACGCTCAACATGAGCGATGGCGGGCGCGACGTTTCGACCGATTGCTGCTGGTACCGGTAAGCGGGTTGCGCTGCCGCTGCGGTCGGGCTCAAAACGAGCAGCCCGGCCAAGATGATTGCGACACTACAAATCGCCGAGCGGTGGGGGTGCCACTGGGCCATTTGGCTCATGGTACGTAACCAACGGTGCCTATGCCAGCGCGGCAACCCCCAACAACACTCAAAAACGGGGACAAAGCAGGCAAAGTTGGCCGTTTTGTTACGTGCCCGACAGAAGGAATGGGGATTTCGTTCACGGTTCAGCCCAGTCGTAAGGTGACGTCGTATGGACTTTGAACTTCCCGCCGATGACGATCCCCGCCGCCTCGCCATTCGCGAGTGGATTGCCGCCAACCCGGAGCCCACCGGGAAGCAACTCTCCGAAGCCGGATACGTCGTCCCACATTGGCCAGCGCCGTGGGGTCTCGAGGCCGACCCCATTCATCAGCTGATCATCGACGACGAGCTAAAACGTGCCGAGATCCGGGGGCCCGGGAACCCCATCGGTATTGGTTGGGCTGCGCCAACGATTCTTACTGGTGGCACCCAGGAGCAGGTCGACCGTTTCCTGCCAAAGATCTTCAGCGGTGAAGAGTATTGGTGCCAGCTCTTTAGCGAGACCGAGGCAGGCTCGGATCTCTCGAACCTTGCCACGAGTGCTGTTCGCGATGGCGAAGAATATGTCATCAACGGTTCAAAGATTTGGTCATCCGGTGCGCACGGGTCGCAGTTCGGGATCCTCATCGCCCGGACCGACCCCGATGTCTCAAAGCACAAGGGCATCTCGTATTTCATCTGCCCGATGGATACGCCTGGCCTCACGATGTCGCCGATTATCGACATGACTACCTCGCACTCGTTCAACCAGGTGTTCTTCGACGACATGCGTTTGCCGGTCGAGAACCGGATCGGCGCCGAAGGCGACGGTTGGCGGTTGGCGAAGGTGACCCTCGCCAACGAGCGCGTTTCGCTGAGCAGCGCTGGTTCGCTGTGGGGCGTTGGGCCGAGCACCTACGACCTGATCAACATGGTTAAGTCGACCGGCATCACCGACCCCACACTCCGTCAACGACTTGCCCGTTTGTATTGCGAGGCCGAGGTCCTACGACTGATGCGGTTGCGTACGCTGTCGGCCAAGCTCGCTGGGCAAGCGCCAGGGGCCGAGGCCTCGGTGCAGAAAATGTTCGCCGATGAGCACGGCCAACACGTGATGGAGTTAGCGAAAGATCTGGTCGGCGCATCTGGAATGCTCGAGGGGTCTGGTCCGGTTGGGAAGTTGCCAAGCAGCGCTCTCGGTACGCCGACCGGCAGGTCCGATCTCGACGGACGCCAGTTTCCCGATGTCGAAGCCATGTGGCACTACGGCTATCTCTTCGCACCAGCGCTCACGTTGGGCGGCGGAACGTTTGCGATCCAGCGCAATATCGTGGCCGAGCAGGCGCTTGGTTTGCCACGAGACATCAACGTCGAAAAGGGCAAGACCTGGTCGGAGAACCGTTCGGGAATCAGTCGCGACTAACGAGCCGGTAGGGTCCACGCATGTTATTCCCACGTGCACTTTGTCGATTCGTCGCCAACTCCTTCTCGTTTCGTCTTCTACGTCTTGCGGTCGTGGCATCGGTCTTTGCCGTTCTTGCTGCGGCATGTGGTGGAAGCTCGGCAACGGAATCCGCATCTAGCGACGATGAAGCGGTTGCTGAGACAAACGAGGCCGACGACCCGGTACCCGCCACAACAGCGGCTCCTACCACTCAGGCACCAGCGACCACGGTGGCAGCAGTCGCTGAGCCAGCGCCGGAAACAACGGTTGCTGAACCGGTCGAGACCGATCCGGCCGATATCCCCGCCGTCGCATCGGCTGGTTGTGGCGTCAGTGCTGTCGCCGAAGGTTCCACACCCAACACCCTGGGCGAGCGGGCCTACCTGCAGTTCATCCCGTCGGCCCACGACGGCGTCACACCTGTGCCCCTCGTGCTCAACTTCCATGGCCTCACAAGCAACGCCGGACAGCAGGTGTTCCTCACCGGACTCGATGCAAAGGCCGGCCAAGAGGGGTTCGTCGCCGTGCACCCAGAGGGATCGCTGATCCCAGGCACCGAGACCACGTTCTTTAACACCGACATCAGCGGCGAGTCTGATGCCATCGACGATGTGGCGTTTGTCGATGCGCTTCTCGATGAGCTCGAAACCAACCTCTGTGTCGACACCAACCGGATCTTCACGACCGGAATGTCGAACGGTGGATTCATGTCTTCGGCGCTGGCTTGTACGTTGTCTGACCGTTTCGCGGCGGCAGCGAGCGTTGCCGGCATCACGTACCCCGAGGGCAGCTGCTCGCCAACCAGGCCAGTGCCGATGCTTCATGTGCACGGGACCGGCGACGTTGTGGTGCCTTTCGATGGGGGAGCGTCGTCGCTTTCCGATGAAGGCGGCACCTTGGAGGACGCCGAGGTCAACTTCGTGCCTATCCCGGGCGAAGTCGACCAGTGGGCCGAAGAGCTTGGCTGCGATAGCGACCCCGAGATCGTCGAATTCAGCGACGAAGTTACGGTCGAGGATTTCGGAAGCTGCGATGCCGACCTCGAGTTCTGGATTGTTGACGGAGGCGGTCACACCTGGCCCGGCACGTCCGCAGCGCTGGCCCTTCAGGCCCAGCTTGGGTTCTCTACTGATGACTTCAACACCACCGACCTTGTGTGGGATTGGTTCCTTGCTCACCCGAAGCAATAGAGCGAGTGAGAAATAGAGCGTGCGTGTGGTTTCGGTCACCTTTGCGTAGAAAAGTACGCAAAGGTGGTTGCATTTGTTATGAAGCTGTGTAAGGTTCGAAGTGCGTAGTAAAGTACGCATCGCTCGAAACAGACTCCTGAAGAAGGAAACCACCATGCAAGCTCAACTCAAAAACCTCACCGAACAGTTCGAAGAGATCGTCGGAACCGTGCGCACCCGCATCGTCGACACCAACGAATACGTTGCCGACACCGTCTCCCCGTACATCAACAGCCTCACCGAGAACGTCAGCAAGACCGCCGACTCGGTAACCGAACAGGTCTCCGGCCAGTTCAACAAGACCGTTGATGGCATCGAACTTCCAAAGATCGTCGACTCGACTGTGAGCTTCGTCTCCAGCGGCGTCGAGGCCAACCGCAAGTTCGTCGCCGAACTCGTCAACGCCTGGACCCCAGTCGCTGAAGAGCCAGCAAAGGCCGCTGCCCCCAAGGCCACTGCCAAGAAGGCGCCCGCCAAGAAGAAGCCAGCCGCCAAAAAGGCAGCACCTAAGAAGACCGCTGCCAAGGCATCTGCAAAGAAGTAGCGTTCCCGCTATGGCGAAATCTTCGTCTCAAAGCAGCCCCGGCGACCGAGAAGACCTCGGTCGCCTCGGCGCGTTCATCCGCAGCCAGCGTCGCCTTGCCGAGCTTTCTCAGCGCGAACTGGCTCGGCTTACCGACCTCAGTGACCCGTACGTCAGTCAGATCGAACGCGGCCTCCACGAACCCTCGGTTCGAGTGCTCAAGTCGCTCGCTCGGGCCCTCGATGTGCAAGCCGAAACGCTGCTCTCCTACGTCGGCGTTGGCGGCGACAACGCCGAGTCGACGGCGCCTGGCGTCACTGAAGCCATCAAGGCTGATACCGACCTCTCCGACGCGCAGAAAGCTGCACTTCTCGAGGTCTACCGGAGTTTCCTGAGCTAGGTCCCGGATCTAGTACGGGCGCTCGCCTTCAATGGTGACCCGTTCAACGACTCGAGTCTCCGGCCAGAAATCATTCGTGGCGTAGTGCTGCACCGCGCGGTTGTCCCACATGGCAAATGAGTTCTCCTGCCAGCGGAATCGGCACTGAACGCTCGGGTCCATGATGGCCCGCTCGAGATGCGAGACCACCTCGCGTGTCTCGACATCACTGAGGCCGTCGATGGACGCAACGAAGCCACGATTGGTGTAGATGAGTTTTGCCCCAGTATCGGGATGCGTGCGGATAACCGGATGCCGTGATGGCGGGTACTTCTCTCGCATTTCCTGTTGTTTGTCGGCGGGGACTCCAGCACCAAAAGTCTTCGTATAGTCGTGGACGGCGACAAGACCATCAACCTTTTCTTTCCATTCGTCGCTGAGTCGGTTGTAGGCCGCTGCTGCGTCGGCGAACAACGTGTCGCCTCCGACATCGGGGATCCGCACGCCCCGAAGAATCGAGCCGAATGATGGGCGCTCGCGCCACGTGACATCGCTATGCCAGTTCGACGCTGCATAGAGCCCCTTGGATGATGAGATGATGCGAAGAATTTCGGGGTGGTCATCGTCCTTCGGAGCAAACGGATGGACCTCGAGGCTCCCAAACCGTGCGCCGAACGCGACGTGCTCGGCCTTGGAGATGTTCTGATCTCGGAAGAAGAGAACCTTCCAGTCGAGCCATAGCTTGCGGAGCTCGTCGAGTTGATCGTCGTCAACCGAGGCCAGGTCGATTCCAAGGACCTCGGCGCCAATGGTGACGGTAAGCGGACGGACATCAAACATTTGAAAGACCCTTCAATCGGGACACCCAACCGGGTGGCACCAAAACTGGTGAATCGTTGGTTTCAGGACCGAGCATCCCCGGATGTTCATCGCGAGTGTGATCGGATCGGGCTATGCGTCTCCTCCGGTCCCGCAAGAAAGCCGAAGTCGTCGATATTGCGCGAGCTTACGCGCAGAAACGCGACCTTCCCTTTTTTGAGCCAACGTTCGTTCGCCGCTCTGGCCTCCGCCGTTGGAGCGTGACTACCGCCGGACAGTACGTCGGCGGACGAAGCGAGTTCACCGTCGACGACCCATCCGGCGAAGTCGATGACGTCAAAGTCGCCTGCTGATTGCAAGCTGTGATGAGATGTCGGGGTGTTTGTACCTGACGCTCGCCTGCCCGACTCCGCCACCAAGACGCCGATCTGGATTCCCGTATTCGGGAATCGGGTAGTCGTCGCCGCAACGACCGATGGTGTCGATGTTGTGCGTGGCGATGATGCCGGCATCGCAACCGATGCCGAGCCGGTTCTGATTGGGGTGCTCGACGATCAGCCCGTATGGGCCATCGACCTTGGTCAACACGATCCGGCTAAGCCCGACGGCGGCGTCGATATCGGGGACTCTCGAGAGTCGGCCGATCTTCGGGCGCTTTATGGTCGCCTCGATGAAACACTGTGGACGATTGCCGGTCGAGCAGTGCAGCTTGTCGAGTTTGCCCGCACGTCGGCCTTCTGTGGACGATGTGGAACTGCTAACGAGGATCATCACCGCGACCGGGCCAAGCAATGCCCAGCCTGCAAACTCATGACGTTCCCCCGGCTGGCGCCGGCCGTCATCATGCTGGTCGAGCGCCCCGTCGAGGGAAGCTCGAATCCCAACGAAACTGAAGTGCTACTTGCTTGGGGGCGCCAGTTCCCCGGCCGCTTCTACTCAGCGCTTGCTGGCTTTGTGGAGCCTGGCGAGTCGCTTGAGGAAACCGTGCACCGCGAGGTTCGCGAAGAAGTTGGCGTCGAGGTCGCCGATGTTTCGTACTTCGGCAGTCAGCCGTGGCCGTTTCCTCATTCGCTGATGCTCGGGTTCCGGGCAACCTATGTGTCGGGCGACATCAAGATTCAAGAAGAAGAAATCGTCGAAGCGGCCTGGTACCGGGCTGATGACCTTCCGCCAATTCCGCGTGGCCGGATGAGCATCGCTGGCTGGCTGATTGAAGATTGGCTCGAGCGCGTCGGCAGCTAGCTATGCGACTTGGGTCGCGAATGTGCCTATGCGACTTGGGTTGCCATGACGGTGAGCCCAATGACGGTAATCGCCGAGAGCGGCACGCCGAGCCGCAGGTAGTCGGTAAATCGGTAGCCGCCAGGGCCATAAACCATCGTGTTGGTCTGGTAGCCGATCGGCGTGAGGAACGAAGACGACGCAGCGACGGCGACGGTCATCGCCAGGATCCGCGGGTCGAGCGACAGATCCTCGGCAACCAAGAGCGCCGTCGGCAAAATAAGCGCTGCCGCAGCAGCGTTGGTGACCAACTCGGTCAACACCATGGTCGCAATGATGAGCCCCATCACAACACCGACGACCCCGAATCCCCCGAGACCATCGAGGATGCCGGACGCTATCGAATCGGCCAGCCCGGTCTTGCGGACCGCCTCACCCAAACCGAATGCGCCACCGATCATGAGCACCACGTTCATGTCGACAGCATCGCGAGCTTCCCGGGGGCTCAGTACGCCACTGAGCACAAGGACTCCGGCGGCAAGAACCGTCGAGCGAGTAACGCCCATAAGGCCAAACAGGGGGAGTAGTACAACGGCAAGCAGCGCAACAACGGCCAGCGGTGCCTTCGACGATGCGCCCAGGTCGGGGCCGTCGAGACGGGAAACCAAAAGGAAGTCGCCCTTGTCGCGCCACCTGACTCTGAAGTCGCGGCCGGCCAGGATCAGAAGCGTGTCACCGGTGGCCAGGCGTAGTTCGCCCAGCTTTCCTGTGAGTGCTTCACCCGACCGGTGGATTCCGATAACCGCTCCCTGATAACGAGCCCGAAACTCAACCTCGGCCAACGTGTGTCCAACAAGTGGCGATGCCGGCCCGAGCACCGCTTCGAAGAATCCATGATCGGCACCATCAGGGAGTTCGAGAAGTGGATCGCCATCGGAGGGTTCGAGCCCCCGAAGAACATGTAGGTCGACAACGAGGTCGACCTGGCCGACGAACACGAGGATGTCGTCGGCTCGAACGGTTTGGTCCGGACGCACCGGGGCGATAACGCCGCCCTTGCGTTGCAACTCGGCAAGGTAGACGCCGTCGAGGTTGCGAAGCTGGCCTTCGTCGACTCGGGTTCCATCGAGCGGGCCACCCGGGATGACTCTCATCGAAACGGTAAATGGACGACCTTGTTCTTCTGCGACATTCCGGGGGCGCTTCCGGTCGGGTAGCAACATTGGAGCCAGTACGAGCAGAGCGAGCATCGAGACCACGGCCACCGGCAGGCTGACCTTGGTGATCTCGAACATGGAGAGTGGTTCTTGGCCGTCCTCGACGAGGAGGCCAGACACGACGAGGTTTG
>JAYJMJ010057476.1:0-20420 GCA_036873875.1 Laminaria ephemera | reverse complement strand
GCCAAGATGGACTCACTTGGTATTCCAGTATCGGTACAGCTAGAAGAACCAGCATCAGAAACCGTAGCATTAGCCGCACAAACTATTGAATTCACTTGCCCAAAGTGCCAGTTGGCACAACATAAAGGCGTTGAATGCACAGGGTGCGGGGTTATTTTTGACAAGTACAACAATCGCAACAAGTCCACCACTGCCGTAGAAAAACCAAACCTTTCATCTGATACAGACAATAATGAAAAAGCACTACCATTATTCGCATTCATTGCCCCGTTAATTGCCGCCATCGTCGGAGCTTTCGCGTGGAAAATGATCGCAATTTCTTTCGATTATGAACTCGGATTAATAGCGTGGGCTATCGGCGGTGCCGTGGGGGCCGCAGCGGTAATCGCCGGTGGCAAAGGCGACGTAATGGGTGGATACTGTGCAGTGATCGTCCTGTTCGCAATCTTCTTGGGAAAGTACATGTTTATGTCAAGCGTCCAGCAAGATCTCGTCACACTATTTAATGGCGAAGATGGTTCAGAGATAATGACGGAACTCCATAAAGAAGCAGAGTACGATGCACAGGTGTTTTCAACCATCGACAAGAGCGACGCATCAGTAAAAACATTCATGGTTGACCACGGCTACACAGATGCAAGTGCGTTTGTCTTTGTATCAGATCAAGAGCTCGAAGACTTCCGAGTCGAAACACAACCTTGGTTAGAGAGCGACACACCAGAAAAAGTATTCACCGATTCGTTTCTTGACGAACCAACCCTTGCAGGCGCTATGTCAAGCGTTTCGCCCACGAGTATGGTTTTCGGATCCCTGGGTATCATCGACTTTATATTTGCATTCTTAGGTCTGAGCACAGCTTTTCGACTTGGTCGCTCCGGCTTTGGCAATACAAATTAGCAATCCCTGTAGGCTTGAGTGCTCATCGCTAGCGGATCTTAACTTAATGCAAGCATCCCAATAATATACCTAACTATGCCGCTGGCTCGCGCCTAGTTGATCTATGTTGTCTACACACAATAATCTATGGGCTATAACTCCAACAGGTCACCTCAACACTCTTTTATACGAATTTCGTATAAACAAGGCATAAAGATGCTCCATCATCGCTAGCTGAATGCCCAGATGATTTCTAAGCCATAATAGAATTAAAAACCAAATAAGAATGAGGAAAATAAATGAATGGTGTCTTATTTGGTGTGATTGTTATAGGTGCTGTTTGTATTGGAGCACTGTTTATTCCAATAGAAAAATATGTTCCTAGTGAGGATCTAGGTGGCGAAAGAACATTGTTTGGGGCACTCACGAACAGTTTTTCGTTGGAATACGCAGCTCACGTTAACCCAGCCCAATTAAGTCCGGCGCTGATTCAGCTAGCCAGCTTCAAGACGCATTTTTCGCGCTACCATGACTACTACTCTGTCTTTCCTACAACCCGTGAACAACTGATCGACAGCGGAAGCTATGTAAGCGAGTTAGCACAGATTGTTACTGCCACAACGATCAAAGAAGGTGGGGTTGTAATAGCTCAATTGAACAGCGACTTTGGTGACAACAAATATATAAGAATGGCGCCAGTACTGTCTACAACCGGTAAAATTACCGCATGGGACTACTCCTCCAATTTGGATTCGAAAAGATTGGTCGGCACCAAAATCAGAGAAGTAGAATAAAATTGATCTTAAGCGCGCATTTCTTAAATTGCCTGTCCTTATAAACTGCTTGTCGGCAATCCTCGCAAGCCCATGCCAAAGGGGATAATCTTCAACTTCATTTATTAGCGACAGATAGTAGATTAGGTCGAACGGTTTTCACGCTACAGATCCTAATAGATTCGCAGCAGACGCAAGGCCGCAAGACGCGGGTTAATAGCACCAAAACTTATCAGGCAGCTTTTAGCAATTGCTGTAAGGCTTGGCTGCCCCTGAGTCCCCTTCATCGAACGCGCGCGACCAGGCAGACTGGCCGTAGTACTTTATTTTTGTACCAGCTCCATGGGCTAGAGAAATTCATTACTACACCGCGAACATGATCATTGGCATTTCTAGCAAGCGCCAGCAAGTTCAACCCGCCTCACACAAACGGATGCGCCTTCACCAGGTGTGGTCAAATCCAGACGAGTCTTTTCGTTCTTCAAGGCACCGTTGCATGAGTAGTAACAGCATAAGCGCTAATGTCCTGGGCACCCACTTTTAAGCACCCTCTGCAGCCCGAAATACAGTGGCGGATTCGTCCATGAGATCTGCACCTAGTTATTGAAACTGACTCTTGCACAATCCAAGCTTAAGTAACGAAGCCACCGTTGGACTAAGACTTTGACAGACCGGCAAATCAATGGAATTACAATCCCGCCATCAAGACAATTATCTTCACTTGTTGAAAATGTATAAAAATTGAGGAAGAAAAAATTGAAAACGACAGATATTTTAATGATAAGTATTTTCGCGATGGGACTAGTTGGATGTGGCGGGGGCGGAGGCGCAACATCGCCCTTAGCCGATGACCCGACCGCCGGCGAATCTGATGCCCCCACCGCCGGAGAGACAGCCGATGATGAAGCGCCAGTCGACCCCAGCAACGTCCTAAACATTGGGGACAACCCTGGGGCGCTTCCCGACCCTGTATTGGCTGAGGTATTGTCTATTCCAATGGCAGACGTAGGTGGGTACAAGCTTTTCGGCGGTCCGGATGCTGTTTATAACTTTCAAACAAATCCAATACCTTGCTTCCCCGGCGTGCTATCCGTCAGATCAACGTGAATGCAATTCATCTGCTCATGAAGTGGTATGACATCAATGTTGCACGTCATCAGAAGTCGTCGATTCTACAAAAATCATTGGCTTTGACTAGCCGATCAAATTCACAGAGATACACACTCTTTTTAACTCGAATCTTGTATTTTACTGATCATCAAAACGACAGGGATACAACCCTTTACTGCTTTGAATCTTGCATTTTATTTGTCATGACATATAATGACGTAGTTGTTCATAAGCAGAGAGCTAGATGTTAAATATAGACCTATTAATATGTGGGGCTGGCCCCGCAGGTCTTGGCGCAGCGTGGCGACTGACCGAATTAAATCAAAACGACATCTATTCAGGTGAGTGGTTGTTGGTAGATAGCGCTAATACCCCGGGAGGAATGGCTGTATCGGTACAAAAAGATGGCTTTACCTGGGATCTTGGCGGTCATGTTTTGTTCCCACACTACCCCTACTTCGATGCGGTCTTAAACACTGTTGTTGATGATTGGGTAGAAGTGAAACCAGTTCGTGGTGCTTGGATGTATAACCAGTTTGTGCCCTATCCAGTACAAAGAAATATTCGGCATTTCCCTGCAAACGAAATAGAACAATGCCTGCAAGGCCTTAGCCGTATCACAAGCGACTCTTCAAACAGTGAAAACTTCGAACAGTATTTGAAAGCATCATTTGGTGATGGTTTATACAAGCTGTTCTTTGAACCATTAAACCTGAAAATGTGGGGAACGCATCCCAGTAAAATGAGTGCTAGCTGGACGCAACACCGAAGCGGATCAAAAACTAGCAACGTGCCCACTGTTGATCTACAAAAAATCAAGAACAACATCGCTAACGAACTCGATGACCTTGCCTGGGATAAAGATACAAAAATTCGTTACCCCGCTAGTGGGGGTACGGGTGCTGTCTGGCAGGGAGTTAGCTCCAAACTGCCAACAGATCGTATAGAATTCGACCAGAAAATTGTTGAAATTAACCTTGAACAACGCATTGCAACATTAGCTGACGGTCGAACCATTTCTTACAAAAACCTTTTAACCAGTATGCCAATCGACAAACTGTTGGACTGCCTAACAGATAGCCCTGAGCTGTCGAAGCAAGCCCATTTGTTTAGCCCGGCTGCAGTCGATGTTGTTGGCATAGGTGTCACCGGTGAGTGCCCGGAACAGCTTCAAGCGATATGTTCTTTGTATTTTCCAGACGATGAAATCGCGTTCTGGCGTGCATCCGTGATGTCAAATTATTCTTCTACAATGGCGCCCAACGGCACCTGGTCGATCTTATGCGAAATTAACAGCGGCTCTTCAAGGCCATCCATTAGTGATCCGGTAACGGCTGTCGTGAATAGCTTAGGAAAACTAGGCTTTGTACCGGCTGAAAAAATTGTTTCCCGTTGGCATAGACACCTCCCTTATGGCTACCCGGTCCCAACCTTAGAGAGAGACGAAGCACTAAGCAAGATTCAGCAATCTCTTGAGTCCAACGGTATCTACAGCAGGGGGCGATTTGGGGGCTGGAAATACGAAGTATGCAATCAGGACCATGCTTTTATGCAGGGCGTAGAAGTTGTCGATGCACTGATCACCGGCACCACAGAGGTAACATACCCCACACCACATCTGGCTGGAAAAAATAACATCAAACAGTACTCAGCAAGTTAATTAACTTAACTATGCGCACCGCACGTAGCAGTAAAGGATAAACCCATGAATATACTTGCATTAGTAGCTCATCCAGACGATTTAGAAATCGCAGCGGCGGGAACCATTTGTCGATTGGTTGGCGAAGATCATAAAGTACTGATTGTTGTGGCAACAGATGAAACTGACACTGAGATAAAAAATGTTCGTCAAGCAGAAGCTCTGTGTGCCGCTGCCACCATCGGCGTGCCGGCTAACCAGGTTTTGTTTCTAGGACAAGAGGACAGGTTCGCCAGAAATGATATGAATTCATGTCGGCAGCTACAAAGCTGGATGCAGCTACATAAATTTAAACCCGATGTAGTCATTACCCATTCGAAAAACGATAAGCACCAGGATCACCGCGCAGTTCACCAGCTTGCGCTGTCGGCAACCAAAGACTCAGCTAGTTTGTATTTGTTTGCTGCAGTGATCAATTCGCTTCGTAAAACTGACTTCCTACCCACCGTGTTTGTCGAAACCAGTCGTCACTGGTTAACCAAGCAAAAAGCATTGGCGTCTTACGTTTCACAGAACCTACTCGGTAGGATTCGAATAGAAGACATTGATAAACATGAACGTGATCATGCAGAGCAATTGGGTGAATCAAGAGTTGAAGCTTTTGAAGCCACCTATACCGACCCGATAGTTGCTTTCTTGTTGCTCCAGCAATTCGCTTTGCCCGCCCCACCCATGGAAGCTTTAGCTTTAGCCTTTGCCAATCAACAATCGAGTGGCTCTGGCCTAATTCGACCTGCAGGGTGAGCTTCCCATGAGCTTATTTATGTTCAACAGGATGCCTGTCCATACCTTTGATCATCCACAACGAACAACCAACTGTGCACAGCTACTAGGCAGCTCGCTTGTTCACCCAGGAGTCGTGCCGCGTATACCAATCGTACGCCAATGCATTCAAATCGTCCCATTGTTCACTGAGCAGCTCTGCGGCGATTGGTTTGCACGTAAAGTAACCTTGTACCTGAGTGCAATTTAGATCAAGAAGCAAAGCCAGAGTTGCAGCATCTTCGACTCCTTCTACAATCAATTCTAAATTTAGGTTAGACGCAAGCTCTATTACTGATTTAACAATAGCCTTTTCTTTGGGATTGCTTAGATTTTGAATAAAGGAGCGATCAAGCTTAAGTTCATCAATGGGTAGCTTGTGAACGTAAGCCAAGGAAGAATAGCCCGTTCCAAAGTCGTCTAAAGACACAGTAACACCGGCACCCTGCAGTCTTCTCAGAAGTTGCACCGCTTTTTCAGAATCCTTCATTACAGAGGTTTCAGTCACCTCAATGATTAGCCTATCGTTACAAATATCATAGTGACGTAGGAGCTCTAGAATCATATCAACGGTCTCGTCAGAATTTAACATCTGCGCCGACAAGTTGACCGCCACTTTCAAATCATAGCCATTACCTTCCCATTGCTTTATTTGCTTTAGGCTTTTATCAAGGGTCCAGCGCGTAAGAGCCATAATCTGATCAGATTGCTCTGCCATCGGAATGATCCGCATCGGCGAGATCACCCCGTGTTGTGCGTGGTCCCAACGAAGCAATGCCTCTACCCCGGTTATCCGCCCGTGCTTAAAATCAAACTTTGGCTGATACACCATAGACAGCCCGTCGTTGCTAATCGCAGCCTTGAGGTCACTAATAATTGATAGCGAATTAATATGATTATGATCATTTTCACTTTTATAAAATTCATATCTGATTTTTGCGCGCTTTGCACAATACATAGCCACATCCGCACAACGTATAAGCTCAGATAAATCAACACCGTCATCCGGCACACAGCTAATTCCGATACTGGCCGCCGCCATCAAACGAAAGTCGCCAACCTTCACTGTTTTACTTAATACTTCACCAATTGAATGAGCTGTCTCAAGCACTTCAGCTTTGCTTGCGTCATGCAAAAATACAACAAACTCGTCGCCCCCCAATCTGGCCACTATGGAAGGCTCTTCAATCACAGACCGTAGCCGGTTAGCGACTTCTATCAGAACATCATCTCCAACTTGATGCCCCAAAGTGTCGTTGATTCGCTTAAAGTCATTGAGATCCAATAACATTACCGCATGATGCTTTTGTTTAGAATTTTCGTCTAGCAATGCCTTAACGCTATGGTCAAATCCGCCACGATTCGGCAAGCCTGTTAACACATCACTTCGTGCCCTTTTTGCCAAGTTTTGGTTGATTGCCAATGTGCGCGCACCATCAATGGCCGATATTCCCAACACTAACAAGATGCCAGTTATCGCAACACCCAATACGAGCAATAGACCCGTTTTTGTTTGAGCTGCGGCAAGGCTAGACGACTCATGCACCGGCACGGTAACTTCAAGAGCGCCCATAAGATCGTTCAGTTCCCATTCCTTGCCAAGCCGGACGCCTGCTGCCTCACGCAACGCGCGAATTGCAGGCGTTATTTCCATTGCGTTGTGGCAATTCACGCAAGACTGGCTGGCCGCCGGATCAGCAACCATGTATCTAAGGGCGTCCTTTCCATCTACTGTTTCAATACGCCAAGCAGGCTGCCATGTCATAGAACCCGCTCGGACGTTAGCTTCCTGTTGCTCTAGCTGTGCCCATGCCCACCGCTGGAAATCATCTTTTAATCCCTGATCTGGACTTAGATTCCATTTACTCAAAGGGACAAACTTGAAGTCGTTCTCATGCTCTTTGGACGAGTCGTGCGCCAACATTTTTAGAAACTGTGCAGGAATAGGTACTGAGCCCACGTGCTGATCGGATTCCGTGCTGGCCGAAAAACCATCACGCTTCAGCTTTTCAACGACATCGCGAGAATAAATGGAACGAGCTGTTTTCGCCTGAGTTGCAACAACGTTGGCGATTTGACGCGATTTAAACTCGATGATTTTTTGCTGGCTATTGTTAACGATCGCCCATGTCACAATCAGCAGCACTATCAGCAATGATATACAAGCGTAAATCAAACGACGACGCTCACCAACAACGAATGCTAACGCTTTTTGAATTGCATAATTAACTTCGAATATTTTATTCATCTTTCATTAACAACACCACTTCCATGGATGCCTCGGGAATAAGGAAGGCGTGCACGGATGTGTTGCATCCGTAAACAAGTGCAGTACCTAACGACCCTAATCGGCGAAATCTGCTTGAACTGGCGCATAAATCTGACTAACTGCCTACTGCTGGTGCAGATAATTGTGACCCAATCTTATTAGTGGCCTTGGCATACTATGGGCGACAGAGGGTTTGGATCGTTGCACAAAGCGCACCGGGAATACTCCATCGTGCCAACTATCGCCCCGCAACACAGAATGCCGGCACCTACCGTTTGAACTAGCGCCCATCAGCAACACCCGCGCCGCGCATTTCGGCCTGTCCTCAAGCCTGCGTCTAACGCGACTTCAAGCTATCCCCTGTAACGGGCTGCATAGTGACCATCAACCATTCAGCCCTAACCAACCACCTTGCATGGTGACAACTCCAAAGAATTTCCGTCTATCTCGTACGTCTGGCCAAGTACGTAACACTACACGCTTGTACTGATCACGCTACTGTGCAACCAGCCGTGTTGTCTGCCACGCCACCATCACCCAATGACCACCTTCCTGCACCCACACTTGCAGGTAACGGCCGGTAAAATCTTTCTCGACGCCATTCGAAATCAAGTGTATTCGCATCTCTCCATTCACGATCACTGCATCATCAAAACGCCGAAAATCTCGCCGGATCGGTTCCATGTCTAAATACTGATAGTGACCATTACGTAGCCTCTTTAGATAAACAGTACGATCTTCATCCATTCCACTAGCGTGCACATACCGAAGCGTAGAGCCTAGCAGCGGTTCCACTGCATCGATATCACCAGCCAACATCGCTTGCTGTCGCCGGTTGTCGAGCTTAGTTATCGCGGTAAAAATCTCATCATCTTTCATTGGTGACCGTCTCTTAGTTTGGTAGTAAGTCACAGGGACAAACACCATTATAGGCGCATCCAGGCGTGTGCCGGCAACCCGCCCGCGTGTCTAAAAGCTACTTTCAAAATCCTGCGTCATACACCACTAGTGACCCTGATCCTTCTCAAGTCCCTGCAAAATACTAAAAGGCACTCCCCGGCTGTATATTCCACTTTTCCTCACACATGATATCCTTGCCTGGTTGGTTGATTCCCTATTTTGTTGGCGCGCTCGTCCTTGTAATTCTTTTTATACGCTGCACCGTAAGACCTGCCCCAGCACTTTGAGCTTCGTAGTGTCCAAAACCAGTTACTCGCGATAGCGTCGATTTCACTCAAAATCGTCAGTTTTTTCACCGGCGAGCAGGCATTTTAGTAGACTTCACATATATCCATCAAGGTAAAAACGATGACTGGATTATACGAACGAATCACCCGGTTATTTCTTAACGCGACCAATCCATATGATTTGACTGACGCTAAGCCTCATTCAACGGTATGGCCATTTCTGAAATCTCATTTCAAGCCCATGAAAGGCGTTTTAGTAGCCAGCGTATTGCTGACAGTAATTGCGGCTGCAGTTGAAGTTTGGCTAATACAATACGCCGGCCAAATCATTGATACGTTAGTCGCAAGCGCACGGATAGATTTTTGGCAGACCGAAGGTTTAGGCCTATTTGGCGCTGCGCTAATCGTACTTCTTTTTAGGCCATTCTCACAATTTTTACGCCTTTCGATCAACGACATCTCCATACAATGTAACGTGGCCAATTTGGTTCGATGGAGGGCATATGACCATTTGATCAAGCAATCTGTTGGCTGGTTTCAAGAAGATCTTTCCGGCCGAACATCAGGGCGCCTGGTTGATATAGGGAATTACGTTGCCGATATCATCTATAAGGCGATCAATGCCGTGGGCTTTGGCCTTGTCTATATGATCGGGGTCGTCATGCTGATGGCAGGCACTGACATTTGGCTAGCGCTTCCCCTGTTGATTTGGCTGGGACTTTATATTGGCGTACTTGTCTGGGTAATACCCAGAATGGTTGATGCACAGCAAGGCTTTCAATCTGCGAAATCGGCGCTGGTCGGCTCAGTAGTGGACGGGTTCTCTAACTTCGATACCATGAAACTTTTTGCACCAAAGAACATGATCGCCACTGATCAACGAACCCGCCTTGAAGACACCCGCCAACGTTTGTTTGAGACAAGACAGATCAGTGTAGCCCTATGGACAACACTAATCGTGTTAGAAGCTATCGTTATGGTTGGCTTTATCGGATATGGAATTTGGCTTTGGTCCATTGGAACCGCCTCTATTGGCGCTGTTTCATCTATGATTGCATTATCGCTACGAATCACAACGATGGCCGATTGGATCTTAGATTCTGTGTGGTGGGTTTTCAGAAGCGTGGGATCCCTGAGAGAAGCACTTAAGACCATTGGCCAACCAATAGCCATCCCCCAAGCGGATAACGCACCAGAATTGATTGTTGATAAAGGTGGCATCGAGATCAAAGATCTAATGCACCATTATAGTCAAGGCAAAGGAGGCCTGGATGGCATTTCACTGAGTATTAAGCCCGGTGAGAAAATTGGCTTAGTCGGGCGCTCTGGTGCCGGAAAGTCAACCTTGGTAAATTTAATTCTACGTTTCTTTGAAGCTGAAAAAGGCTCAATTTCAATAGAAGGCCAAGATATCCGCAACGTTGACCAAGACAGCTTATACGCAAGCATTGGCATGGTCGCTCAACAAGCAGCGTTATTAAATCGTTCAGTAAAAGAAAACATATTGCTCGGGCGTACTGACGTTACCAATGACCAGCTTATTAGGGCCACAACACTCGCGAGTGCAAACACTTTCATCAATGACCTGAAAGATAACAAAGGCCGCGAAGGGTATGATGCTCACGTTGGTGAGCGAGGTGTCAAACTTTCGGGCGGCCAACGACAACGTATTGCTTTGGCAAGAGTCATTTTGAAAGATGCCCCTATCCTAATCCTTGACGAAGCGACAAGCGCACTAGACAGTGAAGTAGAAGCAGAGATTCAGAAATCCCTGGTTAAAATAATGAAAAACAAAACCGTCATAGCGATTGCCCATCGATTATCAACTATCGCTCAAATGGATAGAATTATTGTACTTGATGAGGGCAAGATCGCAGAGCAAGGCACACACGAAGAACTAAAGCAAAAAGGTGGACTGTATGCAAGCTACTGGCAACATCAGTCTGGCGGTTTCATCGATACTGAAACAGAATAAAAACAAGATCAACTATGCAAAGTTCAGCTGTGTGATCGTTATAACCTTTTCCTTACGCCCCTAATCACTTGCGCTCTATGCTCTAATGGTACCGCGCAGAGACTGAGACGGTTAACTAGCTCAAGCGTTGCGTCAGCGCCATCCACAAAAGAGAGGACACAATAACAATGCTCTGCCTGCAAACAGGCGTCACCCTGAATCAACCGGACACCACGACGCCGGGGTTTGTATTACTTGGCCCTGCTGGCGGTACGCAAATCCTACTGATCGACTATACGGGTAATACCGTTCATGAGTGGGCCACTAGTGGCGGTCTGACCCATTGGTGTTACCTGCTGCCCAATGGCAATCTGTTTGTGAATGAGCGCTGTGACGATCCAAAGGGGGTCAGCCTGACTGGCAGTGGCTTAATGCGTGAGTATGACTGGGCAGGTAACATCGTCTATGAGCATCTTGACCCTTGGCAACACCATGATGCAAGACGCTTGGCCAATGGCCACACGGTCTATCTTGCTTATACTGAATTGACTGCCACCCAACAGGCGCAAATAAAAGGCGGTATTAGCGGCACCGAATCCGAAGAAGGCATTGCTGGTGAGTGCATTCGCGAGGTCGACACCAATGGCAACGTTGTATGGGAGTGGCATTTTACCGAGCTTGACGACGATCAATTCCCGATTCACGCGAACGCCAATCGATGGTCGCGCAGTCATACCAACACGGTGTTTCCGCTTGCCAATGGTAATTACCTTATCAGCTGCAAAATATTGAACCTGCTTTTTATCATCGACAGGCAAACCGGAAAAATCATCTGGCACTACCAGAACAACGAGATGGGCGGACAACACGATGCACAGATGCTTGCAAGCGGAAATATTCTGCTTTTCGCAAATGGTGCGTACGCCGCAGACCTGCATCACTCACAGGTGTGGGAGCTGAATCCAATCACTCAGGAGATCGTTTGGAACTACAAAGCAATAGACAACCCACAGAGTTTTTTCTCGCCACATATTGGCGGATGCCAAAGGCTTGAATCAGGCAACACACTAATTTGCGAAGGCGCTAAGGGCTGTGTATTTGAAGCAACACCAGAAGGGCAAGTGGTGTGGGAATATATTAGCCCGCACTTCAATCTTGTCCCACCATTTGGCAGGGTGAACTGGCTATTCAGAGCACGGCACTATCCAAAGCACAGCGTTGAACTGGCGGGTCGGGTATAACAAGACTAACTGAGCACTCGCGTTAAAATAATGGCTGGTCCAAAAAAATGCCTTATTTGCCTTATCAGGACAGGCACTTTTGGTTCACCATAATAACCGCCCAATAACGAATCCTTGAGAAGGTCTCCAACCATAGGCATATCTACCATTTGTCGTCAGTGGGCCGACAACTACTCAACTAGTTAAACAGTTGTCGGCCATTGGCGGGGTTCAAGCGTACTTACAAACCAATATTACTACGTGTGGCCTGCAAGCCACGTAACTCATCACAGGCCCAAAGCACGATCCAGTGCCGGATCAACGCCGGCCTGAATATCTTCTACGCGGAACACAGGGACTTCGATATCAGGTATTACGCCTACCCCTTCAAAGCTAACACCTTGCGCATCAAGATAGACCTCGTTAGAAAGCCCCACCACCCACCGATTAGGCAGAGGCTTGATCAGAGTGTCAGACAAGATGCCCGCGGTTCTCTGGCCAATCACAGTAACCTGTGGCAATTGACTCATAGGTATCGTGAAGATCTCAGCAGCACCGGCAGTATCAGCACCGATGATCAGCGTTACCGGATTTAAGTAAGCACCACTGGCTGGTGGCTCAAGCCATGCCTCCACCGGAACAGACTGAAAATCGCGACTACGCGCGCTTTTGCTAACAGCCAGTTGGCGCTGACTCACGAATCGCTCTGCAAAGTTTAAGCTAATCGCATCTAAACCGCCGCTGTTCAAACGGACGTCAATAATAATACGCGTTGTGTTAGCGAAATCAGCCATGGCGAGGTCCATCGTAGCACTTGCAGCAGCCAGTTGTTCAGCCGCACTGGCATCGACTGGGTCGCCGTTTTCATCAAGCACATATTCATTCATATCCAAGATAAACATATAGCCTGTACTACCTTCATCGATCGTACCCCAGATCAATGAATTTTCATCATTTAACGAACCTTCATCCAACTGTGATTCGATCACTACCCTGAACTGATCGAATATGGTGTCCACCCAAACATCTGGATCGGTGATTTCGCTCTGTGCTAAAAAGGTTTGCTCAAGCTCAAGGTTGACCCCTCGCTCGACCGCCGGGGAATAATCATCATTATCACTTTGTAGAAAAACGTTACCGTCGTCGATTGGCGACAACAGATCAGACAGCAGCCCAAACAACGCTGTCTCGTCAGTCGCCTCACCTACTCTTGATAGTTGACGTGCATATTCAGCTGGCCAGTCAACGTTACGCTCATCGAAGAACGCATAGTATTCGTCAAACGCATCCCACACAAAATCGAACGTGCTTTGCGCATCCCTTGGCACTGTGTCTTCACAACGCGCAGGCAATGCCTCCAGCCGATCAAGACGCGTCACAAACGCCGTTCCCGGTAGCGCCAAGGTCAATTGATTGTCCTGTAGGTTGTAGCGAGTCTGTGCGACATCCTGTGGCGATGCGCCTGCCAAGCCCGGAAAGACGGTGACTTCAAGGCAACTCTTTTCAGTCAGTGCATACCAAGTCGTGCGGTTGTCAGCGTATTCATACAGATTGCCATACCCACGTTGCTCCCAAAAGCCTTCAAGCTGCACCAGAGCTACATCGTCCAATAGCACCAAGCTTGCGTCGTCTACCGCAGATACGGTGACGATAGTTTCATTGTCACTGTCACTGCTGCTAGAACAGCCAGACAGCAGCGTGAGGCCGATCAGACAACTTACTGCCAACCTATTAGGTACTGAGTATTTCATATTTTTTCTCCTATTTTACCGGCCATATCGCCATTACTGATTCCATCGTTATTTTGATCAATTCCCATCCGCTGGCCCGACCCCGGTGGTACACACATAAAAGTCATGGCACCGCCGTCTTGTTTGGCCAGATCTTTCATTTGTTCAACGCTGTAAGTCTCAGACTTTTTATCACTTAGAAACGTGTTTGAATCGGTCAACAGAAACCCACGTGACACACCTTGCACCACTCCCTTGGCAATCAAGTCACATTCAGCACGGGGAACTGTTATTGCGGCTCGCTCAAGCAACAGATCAAGCCGTGCCTTGGTGTCTTCGCCACTGTTTACATCCAGGGTGATCTGCTGCCCAACTATCGGCGCTAAATCACTATCCATGGCCATGACAAAATCAACAACTTGTTGGCGTTTAAGTGCATTAGTTTCGGCGTTCTGGTCGAAGTCAAACACACTGCCCTGCAGGAAATTATCTAACGTATCCATGTTGCCATCGTGCATGAAACCAAAGCCTTTAATCTGATCACCAAACTCAGAGTCACTACCCGAAAACCGACCGCTGTTACCAAACTTTCCGACCTTCTGAACCATATTTCGTAAATGCGGCACCTTGAACTCCTGCGAGATATCAGGACCCTCGATAGAACTGCCACCACCCGTGCCAAACTGTCCCTTTTCGGGATCAACACTGTGGCAATCGTTGCATGTGAATTGATCGCCTGTCGTCACGTCTTGCATATAGATTTTCTGACCAAGCGCTTGCGATGTTGTCAATGAGTTATCAAGCGCGCGAATCGGATTGGGTGGATATTGAATCTCTAATGCAAAGTCTGCAAAAGCCGCCATATCTTCATCAGTCAACGGCGAGTCTCTGCCCAGCAATGCAGGAAAAGCAACATTGAAGTCACGAAATGCAGCACGTTCAATGCTTTCCCCCGGCGCTGCACTTGCACCGGTACGATCACCGCGCCAGTGCATCGGCCCTTGATTGGAAAGCCCACGAAGACTCTGTGTAGTCATAGGCCCTTTAAGAGGATGGAACGTGACCGAACCTTCTGGTGTGAGCACAAAGTTCACGAACCGATTCGGGTTGGTAGCTACCTCTTCGTCAGGGTTACCCAGATCCCACCCAAGACCGTCAACATCACCAAACACATGGCACGATCCGCAAGATGCATCTCCATGACTAGAAAACTGGCCTGCGTTATACAAAAACGGGCGGCCTTGGATAATCACATCAGGTTCAGGGTTGTATAACGAAGTATTAGCGACTGCCGTGTTAGAACTGGTATCTATAGTGGCAATGCTATTATTAAAACGGGTCATTACATAGAGCCGGTTACGTGCCTCATCAAGCACCAACCCAGTTGGCCCACCCGCACTCAGTGAGATCTGCTCATCTTCAGACACCGAAAAACTATCGTCAGCGAGTTCAGCGGTGTCATAGACCACAATTTTTTTAGATCCAAAACCCGCCACATACAATACACTGCCATCAGCAGATATCGCCATGCCGGTCGGTTGAGCAATAGCCAGACCACGCTGTTCTTCAGTAGCACTTGGCTGAGTATGATCCAGGTGCTTATTTAAGTGGCGGGGCCTAACATTATCACCATCGATAACAGTGATACGGCTCTGTGCGATATTGCCCCGTACTGTGGTGCCGTTAATGCCCTCACCCTCGAATCGAGTAAGATTATTGGCTTCCGTATTACTAACATATACTGCACCGGTAACCGGGTTAGACACCATGTTAAACAACGTAGTGCCAACACCTGAAAACGCATTCACAATTGTGGGCGTATCAGTAGCACTAATAACAAATACATCTTGATCAGGTAGTGTAAATCGAACCAGACTATCGTAGCTTGTGTCATTGAGATCAGCCAATTTCCCTGCATCATCGCGCCAGTTGCTGCCATCAAACTTCACGATTAATCCAGTGTCAGGCTGTTCTACCCCTTCGCTATTTTGAATAGGCCCCGACTTCGCAATGTTGTTCTCACCAATAGCGGTTGTCTGGTTCCCGGAATGCATCACTGCTGCATAAACTGACTGACCATCAGGGCTTACCGTTAATGCCCTGGGTGTATCACCAAACATCGACAGCACAGTAAGCGGGTTTCCGCCTATCGATTCACCGGTAGCATCCGCATTAAACACCCATACATCTGCCCGCCCTACTGAAGGGGTAAATAGTTCAGCATCTATCGGTTGATCATCAGGCCCATTTTGCCCCCTGTGAGCAGTGGTGATAAATGCCAACGAATTATCGCTACCAGCAAACACAATATCGCGGGGCTCATCACCTACCAATAGCGTATCAATCACCCGCGGCGGCTGTGCCAACAGATCAACAATACTGATGCTATCCGAAAGATGATTTACCACCCACGCTTGTGAGTTGCCAAACAAAGCAATGGCCACGGGTTCCATGCCTACTGGCACGGAGTGCTCAGACTGCAATCCGTCATCGGTAACTGAGAATATGTCTAGAGTACCGTTAGGTGTATTGGTGGCATACAGACGATTACCATCTGCAGAAAGTGCTAACGGCCTAACCTGCCCTGACTCAAAAGTTACAAAGCCACTGTCTGTCGAGACAGTGGGTTCTAAATCATTAGTTTCTGCAGGAGTAGAGCTTGAACTACCACAGCCACTCTGAACAAATGATACACAGACCAAAAGTAACGTGTTTATTATTCGCATAGCTTTCAATTCCATTATAAGTCCAACCCTTACAGCCGATTGTTCGCCGAGGTCATCACGATGATGATTTCATATTTAACTAATTAACTGTGTAACAAGATGTACGAAGAGGTAGAAGAAAGAAGGGACCACATTTATACAGCATCACACATCACCATAAAACAGCGTAGGAATACGGACTGTTTGCAGTAAGGCCCAGTTCTTTGAAATTATTTTTGAGTTCATATAGCTTTATACCGCCGCTACGCCAAAAAGGTTACATGCATTGACCAAATTAATCACAGGTGCATGCGTTTACACGTGGTTAAGCATGTCAAGTCTACTTCGCACATCAATACTATCGTTACAACTTAAACGCTAACCGCCAACATACGCCGTGACAGACTATCAATTTTTATCACAGGGATACCAGTAGAACCCACCAGCATCAGGTCAAGTTGAGATAATTCGTTTGATCTGAATTTATCCATTTAAAACTGGGCAACTACCTTGACTCTCCTACCGTCACTACAATATATCGATAACTTCAATTCTTGCTGTTGAGTTCTTGCTGTTGAGTTCTTACTCTCGTTTTTTCACCCTTACAACACCAGGCGGGCGGTTCAGCGCTTTCTGAAAATTCAGACTTCACCGGTAGGCGCGACATTTCTGCCGAGGAAGTCTCCACTGGGCCACAGCAATTGGCGAGAAGGTATTTGCTTCGACTATAACAAAACGATCTGTCTGTTATTACTCATGCATACCCGCCCTCTCTGTATTTCTCGCCACCATCAATCCCCTAATGCTATTCAATTTCCTTTTTGCTTCTTTGCGCAGGTTTAGCCATGATTTCCAAATAAAATGACTCACGCTGATCTACTTCAGCCTGAGAAATGTGTTCATTAATCTTAGAGAGATAGATAACTTCACTTGTTGCCTCATCAGCACCGAACCGACAGTCGAAACCCCAAAAATCGGCTCCTTCAGGCAGCGCTTTATTTCGCTCTCTTTTTATGTACTTCTTGACTTCATGTTTGATAGCCTCAACAAGCCTGGGAACTTTGAGCTTTGCATGGGTTAATTTGAACGTCTTTTTCATCACACTTCCATCAGGGCAAAAGGTATTGTTTATAGTATGTTTCATGCGATGAATTCAGGTGAATTGCAACGTGTAAGTGCAATTCAAACCACTCGTGCATGAGTAGGCAAGCCAAAGAGACTGCTTTGGGACAAAAGAATAACACGCAAGTAGAAGCCTTAGATATCATTGACGCTGAAAAAGCACCAGTAAATCCTGAACTTCAATGCAACATGGGCGGGAAGGACATCAGAATGCTGCCAGATCGAAATACTAACCAGACATCCAACTTTGCTAACCAACAAATTTTCATTAAAGACACGTTAATCGCACTACAGATTTAGATCTAGCTCCGCGATGATTATTTATCGCTGCGTATTTTCTGCAGGATTTGCACTCAAACGCCAGTAACAATTGAGGTGCGCTTCCGACTAGGTTTTTTAATGGAACCGCTTAATTTACTGAATAGTAGAAATTACTATTTTGGCGTGACGGTTTGGTTTTTTATAGTCTTCTGAGGTCTACGATAATGATCCTGAAGCACAACCTTAGACTAGCCAGCATCATATCGCAGGAAAATATCTGACAAGAAATTAGTGTCTATGCCGTAAGCGGTCATTCAGACCCGTTGTAGACATCCAGGAAAAGATCAGAACGCATGGGATCTTGAGCAAAGTGCTGTTTCCATAGCCTGGGGGTTAACTGCTCGATCGCATTGTTGGGATGAATGGAGATTCGTTGTAGCACATCGGTAAGGTAAACATAAGGATCGATGTTGTGCAGCTTACACGTTGTGATCAGACTCTGGATAATGGCTACATGTTCAGCTCCTAGCTCCGTCCAACAAAAGAGCCAGTTTTTTCTACCCATCGGAATAGGCCTGAGTGCTCTCTCCACATGGTTGGTGTCCAGCGGGACATCAGGCTCCGTCAGGAACACCCGTAACTCGATGACACGACTGTGTAGGTAGTTGAGTGCTTTGGTAAATGGTGATGATGGCAGGAAGGTCTTTATTTGTTGTTGCTCCTGCACCCACTGCACAATATCGTCAACTACTGGCTTACTGTGAGCAAGTCGGTACTCTCTTTTGGCATCACTTTCCAAACCACGCTCGACAATCTCGTCTTCGATTTTATACAGCCGTGCGATGCGCTGGAGCATTTCCTCCACCAGTGTCGGTTCGTCATGGCGAGCTTCAAAGAAGTATCGTCTTGTGTGCACCCAGCACTGTGCATGGATCAGATCAGCAGTTTTCGCCACATAAGAGGCGTAGGCACTGTAACCGTCACTGAGCAACGTGCCAGTGAACTGATCATTGAGCAACTGTTCGAGTACCCGCCTGGCACGACTGTCCGAGTAGGTGAACACGACTTCGTCTTTGTCTCCGTACATCGGCCAGAAGTAGCCTTGATGCATTTTACCCCGACGTTTTTTACTTTTGCCCACCTTTCCCGGGGTTTCATCAATGGCCAGTACCCGGCTTTGCAAGACACTGTCGCGCTGTGCATCCACGATCGGCTCCAGCAGCATAATCGCTCGCTTGACCAGATTGGTCAGCGTCGCACGACTGAGCGAAATCCCTGCTGCAGTCAATCGCTGGTGCTGGCGATACAACGGCAAGTGATAGGCGAACTTATCGACCAATAGCCCCACCAGAAAACTCACATCAGCTAAACTTTTCTCTAGTACATTCATTGTCATGATGGCGCTGACGATCTGCTTGCTTTCCTTGATCTTCACCACCGGCTGCTCGTAACACAGCACCACATAGCTTGCCGGACGCTGGGCCAGGCGGTAGGTCTTTTTGACATCGATTATCTCGTACTGATCGCTCGACAATCCGTTAAGCTCCAATACCGGTAACACTATCGTTTTTACCGGCACTGTGTGATCAAAACGCAAACCGCTACCAGTGACGCAATCCTCCGGGCGCACCTTCAGGCCTTTACCGCGCTGATAGGTGATGGTTTGTGTCGGTGGATCTTCAGCCGGTTCATCGGGTGGTGCAAACTGTTCACCCAATGATAGCTGATACGGGTTGTGTGGCAGCCGCTTTTCGGACTTGGGTCCAAATAACTGACGTTTAAACCAATCGAGTTGTCTCTTTAGCTCGACATTTTCCGCCTTCAGTAAATCGCTTTGTTTCTTGAGTGACTCATTTTGTTTATTCCACGCTGCCGTCAGCGCTTCAAGCGCATCACTAGTTACAGGCTTATCGGTAGAGGAAGATGTGGATTGATCAGTCACGACGATATTATACCAGCTTGATTCATCTGCTTGCTAATTCAAAGCGCTTATATTTTCTTGCATGACGAACATCTATGCCTTCAAGTAAACACTGAAGTTGTGCAAAACTGATCGAGCGTTTAGTCTCGGTATCTGTCTGGTGAGTCACGAACTGACCCTGCTCTAAACGCTTGCTCCAAATCGCATAGCCCGATTGATCAAAGTAGAGAATCTTCATTTGGGTTTTGCGTTTATTGATGAACACATACAAATGTCCATTTAACGGATCAGCATCGAGTTGGTGTTTGACCAACGCTGATAGCCCGTTATAACTCTTGCGCATGTCCGTCGGTTCGGTGCACAACCAGATGCGTACCGAGCCATCTAACCGAAGCATTGCTGAGAGCGTGCGATGCGTAGCTGTACACCGGGAGCAAGATCGAGTTCGATCAACCACGGCGACGGCAACAATGACGGAGGTGTTAGCTCTATAAATGGCACCTCCTTCTTTTGTCTCGTCACATCACCGGAAAGTCGTCTGTTCCATTTCATGAAGCTTGTGTAGTTTACATTCTGCGCCTCACAAAACTGGGGGGCCGACAGATTTGATTCGCGATAATTTTCTATAATACTTTGCCATTGATCCGCGCTGCGGCGTTTTGCTCGGGGCGTACTCATCGTTGTCTCCTTGTGAATTGATGACTCACAGCGTACGGAGAAAATTGGCGATTCGAAATAACGGCCTTGAATGACCGCTTACTTCGTAAAAGCGTAAAAGCATAAAAGCTAACAAAACGAACGAACAAACGAACAAAAAGATAACCAGATCGG
>JAYJMJ010057271.1:0-20424 GCA_036873875.1 Laminaria ephemera | reverse complement strand
GACTGCCTATTTGACGTTTGGCATCCCATGGTTCAGTCCAGAGGACTGCCTGTGGTTCCATGGTACAGCTCATGGGACGTGCACATCCCATGACACAGCCCATTGGACTGCCCCTGGTACTGCCGATGGAGCGGTTGGCATCCCATGGACCAGCTATGGGACTGCCTGTGGCACGGCTCGTAGGAAATGCATATCCCATGGGACCGCCCACGGGACTGCCTATGGGACGTTTGGAAGCCTATGGCACAACTCAATGGGCGTCCCGTGGGACGGTTGGAAGCCCATGTCACAATAGCCCATGGGACAGCCCATGGCACGTGCACCTCCCATGGGGCAGCCCACGCGACTGTCTCTGGGACTGCCTATTTGACGTTTGGCATCCCATGGTTCAGTCCAGAGGACTGCCTGTGGTTCCATGGTACAGCTCATGGGATGTGCACATCCCATGACGCAGCCCATTGGATTGCCCCTGGTACTGCCGATGGAGTGGTTGGCATCCCATGGACCAGCCCATGGGATTGCCTATGGACGCCCGCTGCGATAGAGGTGCACCATTTTGTTTATCGGGCTCCTCACTTGAGGAGCTCTAAATCTCACCCAAAAACTGATTTTTGATAAAAATGAAAGTGCAACCCGATGAACAAACCTACGGCCTAGGTATACAAAAAAATCATACTGCAAAACAATAATGACATTCCGACGATTTTGGGTTAAGGAGCCTCGTCATTCGGAAACAAAAAAGGCGAAAAGTGCTACCTCTCTATCGTAGCACGCGTCTATGGCACGGCCCATAGGAAATGTATATCCCATGGCACATCCCATGGGACATCCCATGGACTGCTCACGGGACGTTTGTCATCCCATGGCGCAGCCCATGGGGCGTCCCATGACACGTGCACATTCCATGAGGCAGCCCATGGGCCGGTCTACGGGACGTGTAGGATGTTTGGAAGCCCATGGCACAGCCCATGGTACAGCCCATGGCACAGCCCATGGAACTGCCCATGGGACAGCCCATGGGACAACCAATGGGTCATTCCATGCGACGTATTAGCTATGGGCCATCCCATGGGAAGTATTAGCTCATGGGATGTGCCATAGGACAGTCATTACATGAGAAGTGTTAGATAAGGGTCATCCCATGGGCTGTAGGACGTCCCATGGGACATCCCATGTAACGTCCCATGCAATGTCCCATGATATGTATTTCCTACGGCATGTGCCATAGGACGTCCCATGGGACACCCCGTGGGACGATCCATGGAACATGCTATGAGGCATGTCACCATGGGACGTCCTGTGGGGTGGCCTATGGGATGTCCCACGCATCGTGCCATGGGATACCCCATGGGACACCCCATAGGACTTCCCATGGGACATCCCATGGGGCGTCCTGTCAATATCGTATGGGAAGTCCCACGAGTCAACCCATAGGCTGCCGGATTGCCCGCGGGATGTCCCATGGGGTGACATACCTATAGGACGTCCCATCGGACGTCCTATATGGGACGTCCTATAGGCTGGATTATAGGTAAACAAGGTAATGTAGACCATACTGTCTCCCCCCTACATTGCTCTAAGGCACGCCGTTGTCCGCATTGCGGAAGGTCTGGTCACCCCCTCTCACACCATCAAGACACGCCGTCCCAAAGGTCTTTTACAATGATGCGTGTCGAGGCTCTATCTCTGTGATAAGACTTGCAGAGGTGGCACCGAGTGTCTGTGAATATCACTTGTGAAGATAGTTTGGAAAGTGGCGCTTGAAGGCCAAAAGTGGAAACCAAAGAAGAGAAGAAGAGAGATGGAAAAGAAGAAGAGAAGAGGAGAAGAGGAGTGAAAAGGAGAGGAGTGATTGAGTTAGGGCTGACCGTCACCTCATTCTCAGGGGACGATGCCCATGCTACGGGCAGATGTACTCTACGGGCTGTTGTAGTGGCCGACAGTCCGTCCTACAGTAACGTTCCCTGTACTGTTCCCTGCAACGTTCCCTGATAGGTATGGTGGTAAGCTGGTTACCATGTACTATTAATACGATCAACTTCTCGATAAAGGTAAGTTGAATACGGTATGCCAGCGAGAAGAAACAACCGCCAGTCTCGCCGCATATTACATTTCCCCCCATCTAGAATAAGATACTCAGTGTACTAAAGCGTAGTGACTGCACATCAACTAGATACTAGTGGACTGCAATTTCCGTATTCCAATTCGCCCCCTTGATGAGAAGTCAGTAGCTAGAGGAACCTGATACTCTAAAGGATAAACACGAATGGTACGACATATTCAGACCTGTGTATGAACAGCGGCAATATGGATGTAGTCATGTCTCCCAGAGAATCAAAGTACGAATGGAACAACATATTTAGGCCTGTGTATGAACAGCGGTAATATGGATGGAATCACATCACAAAATACTCGCGATGTAATTACCTCAAGAAATATTCTAGAAAAGAAGCGCAAACCCGTCTGGTGGGTGTTCAACACGCCCCCTGAATTGATACCTAGAGCTATATGAAACCATAGACAATAGAAAATTGTGGACGCTCGTCCAGTACAGCGAAAATGCGTACTATTCAGTTTGTGTATGTACGTACGTACTGGAAAGGAAGTCTACGAATACAGACAGTACGGCAATATACTATGGTGGGTGTCGTCGCATCACAAAAGCTAGTCGTGATGCGATTTAGCTGACCAACGAGTTATATCATAGAAAAAAAAGCGTAAGAAAATATCTGATGTACGTTTACTGCGCCCCCTCAACTGAATGTTAGAATATATATTAACATCGAAGAAAATCGAATAGAAACCGTGGACGTTATATGTGTCCAGCGCTACAGTGCAATATATATGTACCACGTTCAGTTTTGGGAGCATGTGTGACGTACCTGAAAAGAAACTTCGTACAGTAACAAAGCCAAAGAATAAACTCAAAAACATGAGGACGTTGAGTCCGGCACAGCAAGAGGTGCACCATGTTTTGTATGAGCTTGTATGATAGAGGATCATACGTACTACAGCAGTACCAGGTAGTACAGAGTACTGACTGCAGTACAAAAAATACTCGTACGAATGCTACACAACAAAGCCAAACAATACTCAAAAGCATGTACTTAGCAGTACGAAATGCAGCAAAATGTACATCATGTTTCGTATGTGCTCGTACATCGCGTACTCGTACTACAGTGTAGTGTGACTGCAAAGCTAAAAAATAGACTCAAAAACATAAAGACATTATGTCCGGTACAACAAGGTGTGCACGATATGTTTTGTATGAGCTTGTATGATGCGTACTCGTACAAGTGCCATATATAGCAAAGTCATCAAGAAAATATTTGAAGAACACCTTCCCTACGGAAACGAAAAACAAGAAAAATGGTAAGAACAACCTAGCTCGTGTCGCCGAAGGCTGCTCTGCTCCCTGGTGAATTGCCGCGTTGTTGCTGCTGTTGTTGCTGGTGCTGGTCTTCAATTGGTGGTCTTCATGTTCGTGTTGTTGTCGTGTTGTCATGTAGAACTGAGAAGAAGAGCAGGACCGATGTACGCCGAGTAGATATGAGTGATGGCGTGTGAAGCTGATGATGCTTATGATAATGTTGTTGATCGACGTAGACCTGATGAGAAGCGTTGTAATCCTGTCCTCTCGTGGTCTTCGCGCCTTGGTACTGCTCATAGCGGGCGGATTGTTGGCTGGTGTTGTCGTCGCTGTTTGCTGAAAATGCGGTGCAATCAAAACTTTGCGCCCCTGATTCAGGAAGGCAACAAAACAAATGTCGAACTCCTCATTTTGGGAGTTTTTGACGATACGGGGGGCCATAGTAATCAGGACCAAATTTGGCTAGTAAAAACAGTGGAATATATCGATTTTTGTGTGTATCGTAGGTCCTGATTACTATGGTCCTCTGTAATAGAGTGCTCGGCAAAGCCGAGGAAACTGGTTTATCGTCTAGGTGTGAAGCTCACGATATGCGCAGCTGGTCCACACCGGGCTTGAGATGCTGGCAGCCATGTACTTGGTGAATGCTCCGGTGAGGTTGTCGCTGAAATAGCCTTCGGGTGGCTGGTATTTGCCGTCGAATTCCTGTCTGGTTCTCGAAAATGGCTTCAAATTCCCAAAAATGCGTTTGCTGGATGGAATATGCTGACTATCTGCTGGTGGAAGCTGGTTGATGTCTCGCAGCTCAACGCTAAGGATGCTTAGAGGTAAGCCTCCAGGGCTATGGACGTGTAGATGTTACTGGAGTCGTAGTCGCTGTAGTGATAGCCTCTGCTGTAGCAGACGATGGTGGCTTCCAGGTAGTGCTGCTGTTCTGGTAGTCGCTGGTGATAGCTGACGAAGCTCATGTTGGTTGAAGGCGCTGCGATAGGCAAGACACCTATGCCTTCTCGAGGCGGTGATAATGTCCTAGTAATCGCGCGAGTAGTTGGGGTGTACTCGTAGCGTGCAGCAGTAGCTGATGGGCTAGATGCAGCTGGGCAGTATGCACCCATCGCCGTTGGTGACTTGTAGTCGATGGTGGTGTTCGCTTGAACACTGCTGATGAAGTTGAGTTGGCCATTATGTTGGCCATGACGGAGGCGGAAATGATGGCAATTACCATGCTTTATCTCTCGCCGTTGAACTATCCACGATTTGCTGTCGCGTTGATTCATTAGGTGCAAGTTCCAACAAGAGTTCTTGCATGCAAGGAAAGCTAAACTCCTCATCGGTGTAAATCTCGTAAAGACATTTTGAACTCGATGACCTGGCTGTTTGCGGTTTGAGCGGATCGTTCTTGCTGTACACGTTGTAATACCCCTTTGCCATGAGCAAACACCCGTTACGCATGATAATTTTTCAGATAACGTGTTCCGAGTCTGAGTACGTACCTCGTGAAAGCAGTTGCTGTACGTTAGCGCCCCTTTTATCCGAGTCTGACGGCATACTTCCAGCGTCAAAGCGTCAAAGCAATTGCTGGAGGTGAATGCCTCGTTTAGGCTGGAGGTTGTTTCCCCCGTCGTTAGGCTGAGTAGCCGGCTTGTCAACGACCGTGCTGCACGTTGCAGCTCGTTTAGGTTTGCGTGTCGTACTGTAAATTTTACACGAGGACAAATATTTGTACGTACTTCGTGCTAGGTGGTAGCTTGAAGATACGATAATGTTGACGATTTCGCGCGTACGATAGCGCGAAACCGGACTCCTTACCTGCTGAACGCTTGAAAGCGCTAGCAGACTCCTTACCTGCTTCGCGCGGAAGCGTGAAAGCAGTCTCATCTCTCTTATATTCCTGATGTACTCGACGTAGATGTGATGCTTCTTGTGTCGAGGCTGATCTTGAGTTTTTAAAAATAATCGAAAATTCCTCCGCACTTGAAGAAAGTGGAGATCCTTCCTCGCACTCCTTATAAACGCTTGACGAACTCAGCGGGACGCCGTTGCGTGGTGCCAGTCGATGTGTAGATCAAAGGGCGAAGCTCTTAACCTGTTATAATGATGCGTGTCGAGATATGTTTCTGTGATTAGAGTAGTAGAGGTAGCACCGAGTGTCTGTAAAGATCATTTGTGAAGAAGAAGAAAGACGATAGCTTGGAAAGTGGCGCTTGTAGGCCAAAAATGGAATCCAACGAAGAGAAGAAGAGAGATGGAAAAGGAGAATAAGAGAAGAGTAGAAGAGGAGGAGAGGAGAAGAAGCGGAGTGATTGAGGTAGGGCTGGCCGTCACCTCATTATCACGGAACAATGCCCTTGCTACGGGCATATGTACTCTACGGGCTGTTGTATTGACCGACAATTTTTTCTGTAGTCACGTCCCCTGTACTGTTTCCTTCAACGTTCCCTGATACTTATGGTGGTAAGCTGGTTACCGTGTATAAATACTATTAATACGACCAACTTCCCGATGAAGGTAAGTTGAAACCAGTACACATCGAGAAGGAACAACCGCTAGTTTCGACGCATAATACATTTCCCCGCATCTAGAATAAGATACCCGGCGTACTCAAGCGTAGTGACTGCGCATCAACTGGATACTAGTGGACTGCAAAGTACATATTCTAATACCGTGTACCCCAAGCGCCCCTGCGCTTCGTGGTCTTGTGTCAGGTCAAAATGCGCACAATACAAGTGATAGTAGGGCCAGCGTAACAAATTGAACTACAATCAGACGCCTTACAAATCCATAGCCCAAGAACCATCAAGTGTCGTTGGACCGCATGGCTTCAAACCTCCATTCACAGACCGGCCCCAAGCTTTCGAGAGGTTTGAGATGCACCCTGGTCACATCACACCTAGTGTTAGGTTGTATTGTGGGGCTAGGTTGCGCAGCTATCTCTTCCATTTTAAGTGTAGAAGGTTAGGACAAGTGAGTTGTGCTTTGGATGTTCATAGTTCCCCGCTGTCGAGGTGGGGCTACAAGAGCAAATGGTGATGGATATGGTGGGAGTTCGAGCATAATGACGCAGGATCATTTTACAATTCATGAAAATACTATTTTTCGGAGGTTATCGTTCTGCTGAACGCAACCTGCGCTCGGGTGCATGCGGCGTGCAACAACGTTTTGTTTTCCGCTGGAATTCGTCTTGACACGCTTATGATGGCGGTTGAGCGCACATCCGACGACGTCTTATTGCCCAAGCTCGACAGAAGCCTGACTTAGTTTTATTCAGCGTTTGCTCTTGTGTTCTTGCGAAGGCACTTGCCGGCAGGCAAGTGTGCCTCCAACCAAAAATTCGCATTTTTGTCGTGTGACCCGTGACTGCCTGTTGACACATGATCTTTTGCAAGTGTGCACTTGAAAAAACTACAGATTGAAATACCACTCAACTGGATGGAAGAGCTCCCAACGCAGGCTTGGCTTAACCCCTTATCTACCAAACCTGCGACGATTGCGGTCTTCTTAGCCCTGCAGCAAGAGCCAGTAGGTACCAATACAAGTATCGATTTGCGGCGGGTGTGTCGCACGTGCCATCCGTTGGTGGTCGGACACATCCTCTACCGCAGCAGCCTGGGCGGCTGCGTGTGGGCTGCTGCGTGTCGCACATGCTGTATTCGTCACTTTGGATCCGATATTTCCCCCCTTTGAAGATATAAAGGCGTTTCAAACGCGGGGTTCGGTTCTTCCTTCAACACTCTAGACCAGTGTTCCGGCAAGGTAGGCTGATAACGCTGGACAAGAAAGTGTGCCTGCCCTCATGAGGATCAACGAAAGTGGCGGTGGTAGAGAGGCGGGACTTCCTAGTCACGCCGGAAGCACGTTCGATTGCTTCAAGCGGATACCGTTATCTGCGTGCCTAGACTAGTGTAGTGGTCTGGTATTAATTGCGTACAGTACGTTGCAAAACCTAATAAACACCTGGTAGGTGCTATATACAGTTTGGCTCGACTTCTGCACCAAACATACTAAGAAACCCGTATTTTTCCCCACCACAATTAGTGAGGGACACACACTGCCTCACACAAGAACATTACCCTGTCCCACTATAATATGGGTTTCTTATGTGATGGCGAGTACTACAATCAACCGTTGGAGAGAACCCATAGCGTCGATTTTAAGCGTTTCGACAGCTCGAATGATGCGTAGAGTCTAAAGCAAGGTGGGAGCCAGTCAGAGAAATAGACGGCGATGTTATTCTTCTAAAGAAACTCTCTACCAGCCGCCAACACGTCCAAATAGCCTACTACCTGGTACTCGACCCATAAAAATACTCTAATTGTCTACACCAGCCGTCAACATGTCGAAAATGTCTACTACTCTTAATAGAATTATTCTAACACTCAAATTGCTTTTTTATAAACTCAGTTGACTCATTAGTCATGAATTATTTAGCATCCTCGACTGCTACGGCATGTAGTGCGAATGATATACTTGGTACTCATTACAGTCTACTCTTAATATTAATAATTGTGGCATACTGCACTCTCAGGAAATGTATGTGCACGTTGCGTACTTACCACGTTTGGAATACTGTTTTCGTGTATGCTACTGCTGCAGGGTAATCCTTTACCTATATGCAGTTGATACTACCAGGTAAAAAACAGCGGTACGACAGGCATCTGTTTCATTTTCGCATGCTGGCTTGTTTGTGAATTTGCTGCGAAGTTCACGGTTTGGTGGGGAAAAGGACACGTAAACGTACGTAAAACAGTTTGAACTCGTTAAAAGTTTGGAAATGCACGGGACTATTTGTTCACCCCGTCGAATCGGGCCAGGCTAATAATCCTTAAGGGTAGGGCAGGCGGGCGTCTGGAGCTATTCCCGGTGGTTGCAACGTGGCCTCGCACGTTTCTCAACTTGTGCATTCGTGGGACTGACATATCCCATCAACATATCTGCGTGTCAGCGAGAGTATAAAGGCCTTTTGATAGAAACACGCAACCGCGGTACAGGGGGTACCTATCACTTATCAGGTTCATGGCAGGATGAGAAGCTCTGTACCACACCTAAACCCCAACCTTCGAAGAGTTATACGCCCAACCCCACGAGCAACTACCTGGGATAAGGACACAACGACTACATTTTTGTAGAAAATTGTTGGGTAGTTACTTCGATGAGTAGCCCCATCAGTCACAACGGGTTGTTTGCTCAAACGGTCCCCCTTTAGTGTCGCATGGTGCCAGGGCCGGACTGTCGCCCAAGAAGCGACGAGTGCCTGTCACTGACAAGGTCGTTCGACGTGTAGGCCAGGGGTGGGTGTGGTGGGGCTGGTGAGTCGTATGCGTTCATCGGATAAAACGGGCATTCAAGAAAATGACTTGTAAACTTACGTTCATCGCACCCTACTATTAATAGACTCACCCTAGTTTGTAAAGAAACTGACGTTAACTACTTGGTCCCTGTCTGACATATGAGGTACACGTGGAAGCAGACCGACCCTATCGCGGAAAACTGACGAGTTCCCTTGGGATACAGACGTGAAACTAGTCCAGAACAAATGCTGAACCAGGTCATAATGATGTAGCTGTAATAAATCATCGATGTGCAGGCCGGAACACGACCCGAAAGCAGTTGCCTTTACGATTCACAGGAGAGAAGAGCACTTTGATCGGGGCCAAGATATTTTTGTACCTATAACCCGTGGAGACGGCATGTCCACTGCGCCCCTTGGACGCATTTAAAGTTTTGTTTATTCAGATTTGAGGCCTTTTCTGCCTTCGGTATATTTGGAATGCAATAGCACGTACCCATCACATGTAGGTCGATACAGTATCCGTCAGCACCAGCACAGTATATTTCGACGTCAACACTGGAGGTACTGGTCCCTACTTAAGTGTATTTGGGCGTTTGCTACTACGACCACTGGGCAACGCAGTTTTGTCGAGGACTAGTGCTGCGAGTACTCCGCCATACTTCGTATTTCCAAGTTTAATTGTGCGAGTGCTGGGACATACTAAGTATTTTCGAGGTCTGCTACTGCGAATACTGCGAACCTACGAGTATACCGGTGCTACCCCAGTATACTGGCGGCACCCACTGTTGTATTAGGATGTATGCACCTAACTAAGGCGTGTTCCTCCATTCCGAGTTTCCCTTGGAGTGGCACTGTCGACCTCTTTGCTTTGCTTGTCGTCGCGCTCGAAAGTGATTGGTAAATGATCGAGGAAAGGTCGTCCAGTGTGTTTGAGGTTTGAGAGTGCGAGTGCGGGGCTATACTCAGTATTTTCGACGTTCGATACTGCGAGTACTGGGCTGTACTCAGTATTTTCGACGTCTGATATATTTTCGAGGTGTAATACTGCGCGTACTGGGCTATACCTGGTACTCAGTAAATTCGATGTTTGATACTGGAAGTACTGGGCTATATACTTTTACACGGTTTTCGGGGTCTGATATTGTGATTACTGCGAATCGAAGAGTGTACTACTTTGGTGCGGCCCCAGTATACTGGCATTACGCCTAGCACCCAGCGTAATGTTATGACCCATGGTATTCACAATGAACCGATAAATGGATCTAAAGGCCAGAAGTATACCTATTTTTGTGTGTTTTGCCCATCTTTCGACGTTGCGCATTGGTGTTGATTGACGGAAGGGTGGCCCCGTGTTCTGGCGGTAGACTGTCACCTACTGTAGTCGGCGGTTGGCTACGCTTGGGTGCAAATCTCGACTGGCGTTAACCCTTTGACAATTTTGCCAAAATATTATCTCTCGAATTCATAGTAGATTCTCCCTAAGTACAGGTTGCAGATCTTAGGGGGTTAAAGCATGCGACAAAACATCAGAAACTCATTTTTTTGTGGAAGGCCTACATTCTCAATGGAGGAAGGGTATTATGTTTTAGTCTACTACCAGGAATAAATCAGTGCATAAAAATGGTTTGTTTTCATACGTTTAGTGCAAAAGCCGAGCTAAACATCAGTAACCGCCAATTTCTCAAGTGCGGTTTGACGTAATACTACCTGATGTGTTTTGGGGGCACAGCACGGTGTTCTGACATTTCTTCCGTCGCTAAGAACGTGAGAGCGCGAGTTGGAAAAAACGCAAAGACAATCGACGAGCAGTGGGAACGCTGAATGGAATCTATGCATGACCAGAATATGTATGACGTCGGGTACGTGTGCAGTACCGGGAGGGGAAAGGGAACACACCTGAGACAAGGTTTGTCCAGAAGGCCGCTTACAGTAGACCTCCTACGAGTTGAGCTCGTAAGCAAACAAAATGAAAAAAAAAAAAAAAAGTACTTCGTGTAAGATTTAAAAACATAAGATTGTTTTTTTTTTTTTTTTTATCCTCCGGCGGATGGGGAAAAATAAAGCTTAAGCTCACCACACTTCCAATAAAATTGGTGTTATTGGCGACGGGTGCAGAAACATGTGACGTGACGACCTCTGGACACTGAATCGAACGTACTAAAAATACTTCTCGCATGATATAACATATCATATCGTATGTAAAACACCATTAAAGAGCGGCGATACGTGATGAAACTGAAAGGGCTGAAAGGGTACATCCAGTGACAGCAACGTTTGGAAGAGGAAGATATGGTAAACAAAGAGGGTGTTCGTGGAGGGTCGAACGGGCACAGCGCTCAAAATACTTCTATGCATGCGAACCCTTTTGCCCGATCAGATACGGATTGTGGTTCTTCTTTGACTATCTTTGATCGCAGTATGGAGCAAAAGCTGGTTGAAACTGAACCCTTTCCCTGTAGCAGAAACGATCCCAGTCAGTAGTTAGTGATTTGTCCCAAGTACAGAGATGGATGCAGTTCTATGGGGGTTAATGTGTTTTCTACATTGTTTTGTTCGCTTTGATTATGTTTTAAATGTTTAGAGTCGGCGGTAATACGTGTACGTGGGCCCTACGAAACACATCGAGGAGATATACATGTCATGAGGCGAACTTCTTTGATCTCACATTATTGTATATATAGTGTGTTTCTTCGATCCTGGCACCCATGCTGACCAAGCCCCGTTGGTTCTCGTGACTTCCGTCATAACAGCACGTTTCGGCTACCTGTGCTGTTCACTCGATGTCATCGTATACCATATATCAGGTGTGACGCAATGTAAGTGGCTCGTGCGAAGTTGCTCTCCATGCGGTCGGACAAACGATGGCACCGTGCCCGGCAGGTGCTAGGCAATCGACCGTGTGTTTGCATCAACTCGCGTCCATGAACACGCCAGCCCGTGGAACTGGTGGCAGTTGCTCAAATCGTTTTTTCACGAGTCCAGGCGTTGAAACTAGAATACCGATAGCCTACTACGTATTTTCAGCACCGTTACGAACGATTCAATCAAGCACCAGGCATCTAGGTGGTGATACGTAGTCAAATAATGGAGTACCCAGTACCGGTATAATTGCACTCGCAAGAGTACTCTCCAAACATGTATCGCTGACAGGTTTGTATAGTCCACATTTTTATGAAAAAAAGTAAAAATACACTCACTACAGCTGCGAGATCGAGAATTTCGTCGAAATCCATTTTCGCAAGCTGTGTGTGATACTCCGATCGCGTTTGTTTCGGGGTGAGTTATGTATGGGTCGATGACTCCCCTTAGTGCCGGCTCGTACTAGGGTCAACAGGGCGATACACCTACGAGTACGTTCATCCTTTAATCATTCCGCGCACGGAAACTATGTAAACCCGTTTTGAGGGGGATAAAGTCTGACGGCTGTGGAAATGTATTTGACGTGGTTATTATTGCTTTGATCAATCAGAGAAAACCCGAGCTCTTGCACGGAGGATATAATTATCTACCGCCCAACCGCGGCCGGTCCACCTCCGTACGCAACTGGAAACCTTGTGAAAACGCGTTCCATGTGCAACTGGCCGTCCTGTAAAAACTCCTAGCATGTACATGCTACAATCAAGGTCCACAACGACAACTGGTACCTGTTACCTGATACGGCAGTACAGGACAGCTCCTACCGCCGTGTGCTGGAGAAAACGTCAGGTATATTGGCCAAGCTGAAACCCGCTTACCAGGCACACGGGAAAGAATACTGTCTACACGACGTCAGGGTAATGGTTTCGGCATTTCATTTTTCCGTTTGAGTCCCAGCCTGGCCTTTTTCTGAGTTCTGCAGGTGCATTGTACTGTAGATGTACAGCGTTCTGTAGTTGTCCTGCGCTGTGGATAGATGGCGAAGATCCCCTTGTGCTAAAACTCCGTCCGCCCTTCCTGAGATGGGTGGGACATTACCGTCCGCCGGTGGGCTCATACTTGACACCTTTTGGGCTCAACCCATGGTAAGCTTTGGTCGGTCGATCGAAGAATCCTCTACGGTAGTTATTATGCGCCACACACGCCCATGACGTTTCACTTAACCACCAAACCTATGCCACCAGCGCACCGAGTGCTTCACAAATATACCAATACCACCGCCCCGCGTAAGCCACTTCACCGCCAGCCGTGTTCACCGCCAGCCGTGCAATAGGCTCACGCTTGGTCCTGTACCTGCCTGGCCGTGTGTGAAGTGAGTACCATGTTATGACGTGAGTGGTTTCGCGGTGCTACATGTAGATTATCTTGTTTCGTCAATATTTTTTTAAGTTTCGACGCATGGTAAAAGCCTCCCTATGCCGCCTGCACAAATTCCCAAATATCACCAAATACAAGAGTGGCGGATACAAGCATTCCTACGGTAGTAGAAATATTTTCTCGATGAAGGGAATGAACGATATTACTGTATGGGTTGCACTTTTGAGCGAAAAATTCCCACCGACGGGGCTCCTCAACTAAGTTGTTACGAAACATATTGGGATCCGGTACTTGTCCGGTAAGAATTTTACTGTATTTTTCGTGAGGTGTGTAGTTCAGGAGCCCGTTTACGGGCTTAGCTCACATACTCCTCAACGTCGGACATCGGATGAGAGGTGAGGACCTCCTCAAGCGAAAAGCTCTAGAAAACTGAATCGCTACCCCAACCGAAAGCACGCGTCAATTGTTCCTGCTCACAGCCACCCCTGGCTTGGACAGACCCATGTAAATCGGGAACGTCCTTTGCGCGAGAATCACGACCGTGCGTGAGCCAAACAACCCCACCACACTACGACGCATGGCGCGAGAGTGATACGACATGGGTGCACCTCAATGGGTTTTGGCTTCTCACTTGGGGAGCTCCTCGCCCCACCTAACCACTGACTTTGAGAATAACTCGAAAATGTATTCGGATGGGCAATCCCACGGCCTAGGTATATAACGAATAATACAGGTAACCACATATTTCGTTCAAACGATATTGGGCAGAGTTCTCAGGTTTAGGAGCCCCCTACGCGTAGAAAGAAACATGGCCAAACGCTGCTGGCCCTATCGTAGCATGCGTCGCTTCACGAGGTTCAGGGCCAGGATCTGGGATGGGGTATGAGTACAAGTTCGGGCTAGGGTTCAGGACTGTGCGAGGTCCGGTCGGGTAAAAGGCCAATCAATCGTAGTATACCAGCACAAGTTCCCTAAATATGTGCCGACAGAGGTTGCGGCGCGTGTTAGGATAGGGGTTGCATCTAAACTCCGGAGGCTCCTCACTTGATCAGCTCCATGCCTACCCCATCAACTGATTTTGACAAAAGGTGTTAACCCCTTTAGAACTGCACCCACGTTCGTTTTAGGGGACAAACTGCTTGGAAAGAGTGCGGTAAAATGATTCCAGTGGGAGAAGGGTTAAGGCTAAGCCCGATAAACAATCGCATCGGTCGAGTGTCTACTGAATGGTATTTCAAAAACCATATCGGATCCCAAAATATCGGGTGGCTCCTCATTTGAGAAGCTCCGTGTGTGATAAATGTGTGGGCTCAAAAATGCACCTCTGCCGTCGCGCACCGCTTGCACTATCGTCTGCGATAGGCGGGAAAACATTTTACGGTACTACTGTACTGTGATCGTCGTGTATTTTCCATGAAAACGTATCGAGGGTAGGCAAGACCAACCCCTTCGGTTGGCGTTGATTGAAGCCGCGCTTGGTTTACCTAGGGGTGGGGGAGTAGTTGTTTTAACGCATGCTACCGAGGGTTGTGTTGTATCAACCATCGCTCTCTATTATTTACCGGAAGCCTTTCAGGAAGTGATTTGTTGGGCTCGCTCAATCAATGGCACGTATACATAGAAGGCGCGTGTTATGATAGGGGGGCCACGTTCTTGCCCTAACATTTCTCACGCACGGGAAACGCCAATTGAGGTATTATAGTGTACCCAAGATGAATACGATCTCATTCGTGTTTCGTAGTTTTTGTTATACATTTCTAGGCCGTAGGATTGTAAAACATCGGTCTGCATTTTCATCTTGTCCCGAAGTCGGGGTTTGGGTGAGATGCAAAGCTCGGCACGTGGGTAACCTCAGAACATTTTGGTGATATCGCTTCCGCAGCATGCGGAAGAAGGCATTTCAAAATTCAACACACAGTGTAGCTGTAAGTGGTGACCATTTGGAATGGCTGTGTCCTTGGATGGGTTTTATGCTAGCAGGGCGAACTGGCTGCCCCTGTAGTCTCTGGGGTCTGTCTGCTCGTAAACAGCGGCATGCTACATGTGCCGTGAATGTCCATGTTGTATTCGTCTGCGCATCACCGAAAATATCAAGTAATGCTTAGATTAGTAGAGGCCTCCTGCCCCAGAGTACCGAAGTGTTGTTGCAGACAGCAAATATGATAACGGCAATATCGACACCAACGTACCGGCCCGACCTATTGGAACCGCTTCTGCACCATTGCGTCCTCCACTTGATCGTCCCTCGGCTTTACTCTATTTTTTTGCTGCTAGCATGTCTACAATATGTTGGGGAACCCGCTGCCATTCTGGGACTCCGCCAGCTGTTGGTGTTTAGCATGAGTATCCTACACATCATTTTGTATGCTCATTTTGGTGATCACGCGCCCCATTGTTGTGGCAGTCAGAACATATGATATCGATTATATAGAAACCAATGTACCAGCATACGTAGAGTACAATACAGGTGAGTATAGACGCTTTCAAGTCAACAGCATTTGAGTACTTTGCGTGTCCGAGATCAAGCTAATCCCGCTACCGTTTAGTGTCTAGCTACAGCCTATAGCACTATGTAACATATAGGGCCGGGATCATACCCGCCGAGTTTGCTGACAGTATACACCGAAAGAGGTTGAAGCAGGCGATCACATATGCTCAGTTTGCTGTGTCTTGTGCGGTGCACGTTGATGGCAGCAGTTTGGTGATACAGAAAAATACGACCGCACTCTCTGGCTCGCCATCGCAACTTCACAACGATTTAATATCGAACACCACCGTATAAGACAGGCCTTGGTTCTGTAGGGGCGGCACGTCTAAGCCACAACATTTCTCACTGACGGCGTTTCTCAGCTGAAGAGCTACCCGATATCGTTGGATATGGTGTTCTTGATTTATTGTATCGTATCCTGTAGGCGGTTATGCCATGGGATTGTTTATCGGGAATATCAAACACACGCTCACACTCGGTGATCGGGTGAGGTATAGAGCTCCTCAAGGGGGGAGCCCCATAATCTTCAGTTGATACCCCTACTGTACGTGCCCAAACACACAGTTCACCCACCGATATCGGTTTATTTTCGCGCTGTACCCGAGGACTGAACCTCGTTTCACCACCACCTCCAATTTTTCTCGTGCAATCAAAACATCCTTGTACCTCCTCTGCATCAATCATGTTGCAACGCAGTTCCTGAGGCCGAGCTGAAGTCAAATTGTCACAAACGCCCGGTCCGGGTCATTGTTACGGTAAGGACCGCACTTTGCAGCCCCAACGCATCTTACGGGCGAGGACCCTCAGCTGATGAGCTGCAAAACATGTTTGGGCCCGATGTACATTATACAAATATGATTCGTTAGATGAGTTAGCATACAGTTTCATGAGCGTCGGTCTTTTGGATGGGGTATATAGCTCTTTAGGTGAGAAGCTTCAGAAAAAGTTAGGTTCTACCCCCGCTGCGGCACGCCTCTTCTAGAACAAAGATATTTAGCTTCCTGCAACTCGCCAGAAACTCGGTATCAAAATGCCGACGGCCTTAGGACACGCCGACATTATGGGCATACTCGCCGGTGTAGCCACTGCAAACAAAGCTGATTTGCCTAACAAGTCCATCGACAGGCGAGAGTGTGATGGGAACCGTACTGTAACAACTTTCTACCCTTTCATGTTTGCGCGTCTACACCAATAGTCGGCGGACGACGGTAATTTACTGTGGACGCCGTGTGACACTGGCGCAGGTATGAGAACACCAAAAAGGGGTGGCGTCCCTGCACGCCGTCGACCCCGATAGCTGCGACATCGGTGCCACGCCTACGGATACTTCTTTTCTCGCCTGAGATGTGTTCTTAGAAGAACGCAGCGTGCTAAATGTAGGCTAACGCTTTTGAATTCCGTCGCTGTAGTCTGAAACCAAGAGTGTGCGTGCCGTGTACAAAACGAGGTCATTGATGGTTTAGTTACGCTCCTTGGGTAAATATTGAGTACCGCCCTTCCAACACATGCCATGAGCTTATCTCACCGGCGGACGACCTCTTTGAGGAGCAACCAGTGTACTATCCCCAGCATGTTCTAATTACAGGACGACACACATACGACTGTCTTCATTCCGGAAACCCTGGGCTGACCTAACGAAGCGACATCCCGGTACGTGTACTGATCCATCTTCATCCTAATCTTCCGTGTACGGGTACACGATCCATTGGTGGGCGGCGATACAAACGAGTTCAACATATTTTCCACGATCGAGACCTCCATCAACCTCTGAGTCGTTGCCCAAAGAAGACAGAGCGTTCTGAGCACCAGGTATCCTCCAACGTTCCTACTGCACATGGCCTCATAGATGACCTGACCTGCTTCAAGAAACACTCGATGTTTGTCGTAATTGAGTTTTCATGGATACTAACTCCTATGGTGTGTGCATAAGTGTAGCCGTGGCGGAATTGGCGTCCACAGCTTCAAGAGCAGCGGAGTTTGGCCAGTCGGGTTGCTGTGAACCTGGCGTGTGGAGTCACATGTATATTCCCGGTGGTCCGATCGACCACATGGTGTACCTGATATCGAATTGCGCAGGCCTTCTGCTAGTGGACGTAACAGGAACAGGTATTTCTGCTGTGATTCGCCAGGCTCGAAAACCGTCGTTTAACAGCCACACTGTAAAATCTGTTTCCCCTGCCTTGGTGCAGTCGGTGTACGCCACACAACAGGCTAGTCACATGCATCGCCCCTGCCCCGAAGTTAGGCGCATGGGTACAGCTTTGCCGCCAGGATGTCCAGGTGCAAAATCCCGTTGGATGTTAGGGGTAGAATGTTTCACGCATCTCGTAGACGCCATTGGAGTCTGAACTGTGCCATCGTGCTCTGCTCCCTGTTTTTCTCCTTTCTTACATGGTGCTGAGATCCGTTCATTAGGCTAACCATTCTTGATCGGTTTTCCCTGTGCCTTTATTGAATGCCTATGGGGGACGGTTTGCACCCTGCTGCTGCCGTGTGCCGCCAAGGCTGAAAGGCTTGTGCTCTCGCTTCCACCTGACACTTCACAATTGTGCCACATCCTCTCATTTGATACATTTTCAAACGCCCAAGACGAGTATCAAGACGACGCTTTATCGTACATCAGTGCCGTCTCGGAGGCCATCACCGACAACAGCCAGACGCGCAATGGCAGGTTGAAGAGCGAGATGGAAGAAGCACAGATTATCACCATATCATCATAGACAGTCCGATGGGCTCTACCTTGGATGCGACGGCAGCGAGAGCTAAGGTGTAGCGATGAAGGTGGGACGGTAAATAGCTTTTCATCTGAGATGCGAAAGAACGGCGTGCTACATGCAGAAAGAAACCTGCTTGATCCTAGAGATGTTCCGCTTAACTTAGAATCATGCTACTATGTCTACCTGTAGATGTCGATAGACTCCACGATATCGGTGCTGTTGCTGCGTGGTCGTCAATGGATTTCCGTCGTTATAACTGATCGCTGATTTGGTAAGCAAATGGCGGAATGTGGGGCGGGTATGCCTGTTTTCTGTCTGGAGAACTGTTGGGTACTCCATGATGGCGTTGGCACAACTGTTTAAATCTTCTTGAGATTTCCAGATGAGCAGAGTCCAGGGTAGGGACATGGGTTTGATCTAGTCATGATGGATGTGATGCTGAAAAACCATAACGTCTGGAGGCGCGTAACTCTAGCAGGAGACCCGGTATACTTATCCATGTGGTACGTGGCTCTCGGAGACATACAGTAGTATTGGTTATTGCAGCAAGAACGTCCCACCCAATCTTGTTGTCTCCCATATTTATATATAATCTGTGTATCGTCTAACCAAAACAACCGTCATCGTCTTACCCGGTACGCGGCTTTACCCGACACCATGACATGACAAATATACAAGAAATTGATTGATAACATAGCCCCCTCCCTGCTGAAGCCCCATTACATTTTGCTGAGGAACTCGCAGTTCGGCAATAATCTATTGTTGCTTAGTATTTTTAATTCACGGAGTTCGCCTGCTACGTTGTCTATGCTGCGTGGGTTGTAACGATGTCTCTTCGATATCCAAGCTCTCTCAGAAACTGGTGGTGTACGTCGATATGGTTCGAGTTCGAATTAGCAACCGAGCAAGTTATCCGTTGACTCACCCCCGGACTATACTTGAACGCGCTGGTGCACGGCGAACCGAAACCGAGCAAACTTTCCCACCCACGTGCTAGATGATGATGCAGAACAAGGTGATATAGAGTAGTGGGGGGCACCCCCATTTTCACCCCTGAGTTTAGGCAAAACGGGCCAGGGGCTCTGGCTCTCGTTCAAAAACGACTTTCTAAGTATTTCGTTGGCGCGGCGTGACAAACACCTCCATGATGGCAGTGCGTATAGAAAAACCGAAAAGGACATATGCTTTAAAGACTGCAACGAATTAGGGTAGCCATTCGCACGAGTGGCTCTAAACCGCCTAAAAACGAAGCCCTGAAAGTGACTTAAAGGACTACCGTAGCCTTGGTCTGCATCGCATCGTTGATTGCGTCTGCCGGTAGTGCATGTTCAACCTCTGCTATCAACGCTGAACGAGCTTCTCCATCCTAGCATACCAGCACAAACACATAGCCTGTGAACATTACCCCCCCCCCTGCAATCAGACCTCCTGTCGGTTGCTTGGCCAGACCTGTCTGCATCAGCGAATGCAGACCAGTTTTTGTCCACTAAATATCTACAATGCAGTACCGAGGTCGATATTACAAACGTTTTAGCAGGCCCTAACCCTCAGGCCATAATTCGTACCAGGATGTGAACATCGGCTTACGGTTGCCTCATCGGCCGCGCGAGATCGGGCGAAGCACCTACCAGGTTAAATAATGAGAGCCTCCAATCGACCTCAATATTGCAATATTGCGCCATTAACTCAGTAGTGCACACAGGAGTGCCGTGTTACCAGCGCGGGCCGTCACCGAGGCAGCAGTGGTGAACGATATGAGACACGTCGACAAAACACGTATCACAAACCGTATGGCAATACATATTTCTTCTTTGGGCGGTGTTGAGGGTTACAGAAGGGCTAGACTCTACGTTGGTCATAGACGTATGACAGGTTTTCACGACGATGAGCAATTCCCGACCAGGCGCGTTTTTATCAGCTTCCGATGTTACGACAAGGGGCTTCGACAGATCGAATCCTGCACATGGAATAGAGCCATCTGTGTAGCTCTGGTGCCGGCAGTCACCACGCATTTACTGTACTAAATCCTGGCACCACGACGCACTTACTCAAATCACATACCCCAATCTATCATTCGCCATCTTCCGGTATATCTCGTTCCACGCGTGCTCATGTTTAGCTGCTACCCACCCCCCCAGGACGAGTACACCCCCAGAATGCAGCTCGCCCTTCATTCGACTCATCGAACATCTCGCGGCGCTTCGCGCTTGGTGCACGCGATGTCTGCCTGATCGGTGAAAACCCGATGTGCTCCATCCCGGCATTGTAGGGATGCGAGGGTCAATAGTCTTATGACTACGACTCTGCATGAAATGAGTACCCACCC
>JAYJMJ010057167.1:0-52703 GCA_036873875.1 Laminaria ephemera | reverse complement strand
TAACGGATAAATTGTACCGGGGGGAGGAGGGGGCGACGTGGCACCGTCGAGCCCCTCCCCACCCAAACCCCCTCCCCACCCGAACCGCCTACGCTTGTGATGCGTACTTTGTATAGAGTATCATCCTGTCCAAAATGTGCGTATCTGGCAAGACGTACGAGCCCACGCCATGCGGCGCGTGTCACCTGTGTCTCGGCGAAACGATATCGTCTCCCACCACCATACGCATTCGGGAAACAACGAACGCGGCCGGTTAGTGGCATCACGAGGGATCACTTTAGTTTTCTAGCTTTTCTGTTGAATTCGTATCGCATCGCACGCGTTGCGAACAATTAGTGGTTATGCAACGTACTCCGTCCCCCCCCCACTCCAGGTGGTTGTCTACTCTCGGTTATAAACGGAGAGAAAAACTCACACATGTACACTCAATTTGTTTTTTTTTTCACATGAAAACAGACAAGGGGTGGGGGGGGAGTATTATGGACAGAGCAACCACCTAAATTGAAGGCGAAATAAACTGTCCGCAACCGGAGCTATCGTCGGCTGGTTCTGCGCCGATTGGATTTTGTGGTTGTGTTTACATATCTGCGTCCCGGGACCCCACGGCCCCAGAAATATCGGTAAATATTCTCGTCTGCTCCCGGGACCCGGCATCCTGTAGATATTATTACCAGTGCGACGCCGTTGGAGGCTCTAGTACTTGGCACCAAACGGGACGGTAGGATATATAGTGCCGTTTTGAGGCTCCACAGCGGCGGCTTTGCCGTTCGCTGGCGGTCCGGTACAGCAGACGCACGCCAGGAAACATATCTACCGCAGTAGGCATATTTATAGCTGTCTATATCCGGTGACCAACAGCCCCCGAAAACAAACATCTGTATCTGTTTGCGTCATGGTCCAGGCGTCGACAAAGATTATATACGGGTACATAATAATAGTGTACCGTCATATTGTTCAGGCCTGTTTGGCGCCAAACAAAGCGATAGGGCGGCTCCATCCTATGCGTGCGAAGGGCGACTCCACCCTTGAACGACCGCATCCCACGATTTCGGCGGCGGCGGTCGCCCCCTGTGTGACTCAAACCAGGCGACTGTGCTTCTCGATGACGGCCTCGTGCAGCCGTCGCGAGGCAGCAAGAGCAACTCCCTCAGAATCTTGCGACACCAGGTAGTTAATTGTGTCTTACCTGCTGCGTCAGTGATCCTATAGTGTAATGCAATATAGGTTCTGTTGGCGCGCAGTACGCATCATACGATAGTATACGTGTACGTAATAATAGTGTACCGTCATATTTGTTCAGGCCTTTTTGGCGCTAAACAAGGCGATACGGCGACTCCACGCTATGCGTGCGAAGCGCGACTCCACCGTTGAACGACCGCATCCCACAATTTCCGCGGCGGCGGTCGCCCCCCCTGTGACTGCAAACAAACGACTGTGCTGCTCGCTGATGGCCTCGTGCGGCCGTCGCGAGGCAGCAAGTGCAACACCCTCACAATCCGGCGACACCAAGTTATTAACGGTGTCTTACCTACTGCATCAGTGATCCTATAGTGCTATGGAATGTAGGTTCTGTTGGCGCGCAGTACGCATCATACTGCAGTACCTAGGCGACTGTGCTGCTCGCTGATGGCATTAAACGGGCGTCGCGAGCCAGCAAGAATATCGACATGACAACATCTGCCTCAGGATCAGACGAGACCAGGTAATTAGATGTGTCTCGCCTACTCCACAACGGCGTCTGGGCCGGTGTCTGGCGGGCCCGGTACGGTCGGCGCCCGTCAGGAAATATATGTACAATCAGGTATTATATAACTATACTATACCCGGTAACCGACCGCCCCCGATAACAAACATATATTTCTGGTCATGGTCCGGGCGTCGACAAATAATATATTCGGGTACGCAGTAGTGTAACGCCATATTTGTTCAGGCCTTTTTGCTTTGGCGCCAAACAAGGCGATAGGGCGACTCCACCCTATGCATGCGAAGGGTGACTCCACCCTTGAGCGACCGCATCCCCACAACTTCCGTGGCGGCGGTCGCCCCCCTTGTGACTCCACACGAGCGACCGTGCTGCTCACAGACGGCGACGTACGGCCGTCGCGAGGCAGGGAATTAACTCTGTAATACCTACTGTATCAGTGATCCTGTAGTATAAATGCAGTGTAGGTTCTGTTGGCGCGCAGTACGCACCATGCGGTAGTATACTGCAGCACCTAGGCAGCTGTGGTGCTCGCTGACGGCATGGGACGGTCGTCGCAAGCCAGCACATATATCGACGTGACGACATCTGTCGCAGCATCGGGCGATAACAGGTAGGTTTGCTAATAGCTATCATATCAACATACATCAGGGACCCTATAGTATGTTGTCTTGTAGGCTCTGTCAAGTTATAGTATATTGTCCTGTAGTCTCTGTCAAGTGACCTGTGAGACGCCTTCGCGGCGGCTCACGTTGGCGGCATGGTAAAGCCTTGCGCCCCAGGGATCCAGGAATTACTCATACTCGTACAAGTATATATCGTAGTTAATGTTCCAGTCTGTATCCAATATGTCTTTAGAGCGAGAAGACTACTCTTGCCATATCTTTATGTTGCGGATGAGGTTGTCGAGCAGTATAAGGAGCGTACATAGACACCTTACAACCCCCCGCGACCCCCGCGACTCCCGCGGCAGTGATATCAGGTAGGAAGTATTATGATTGGTAGACAATTCTGCTCTACATGTCTGTTGCAACGAATCAGTCTCGCTGGACGCATCGAGGAGTATAGATTCTACCCTTCTTCCCGCACCGAGTGGCGCGAATCCAGAGTACCCTTGGCGCCGGCGGATAGTTAGTAGCAACTGCTCGAAAGGATTTACCAGGTAAGTGCAGAGTTCTACACCAGTACTTCCAGTATTGATGTGTAAATGTACTGTCAGCTGCTGCTGTCTCAGTAGCAGCGCCAGTGACGCATCCATCACACGCAGCAGTTTAACTGCAATGATGGCGATACAGCAGTATCAAGTATCATAATGGTATGCTGCTTGTCTGTCCAATCCAGGTACCCAACCCAGGGTCCTCTCCCACTGGCCGAACCCGAGTACCGACTGCAGGCGTCCATGATACAGGGCAGAGAAGGCTCAAATGCCTGGCTTTGGTTTGAGCAATCCAGCGACTATCTCATGTTTGCTCAAGTTATCAGAAAGAACCCCAACTCGCTTGCGTTCGGCGTGTATTTGCTAGCCTGCACGCGACAAGTCCCGCACGAGACTGCTCGTGGAGTACTCAGTTCTGATTGTTACCCTAGACTCTGACCCGGATAGATCCCTGACACCGACAGGCCTCATTGTCACTGCAAAATAAACATAGTTTTGTCCATTGCCTTGTTTTCGTACGTTTACAGACAACCTATCCCTTGCTAGGTAACAGCCATAAGCTGCAGGTAATTTATGCTCACAAATCAGTACGGTGACCGTCTATTGTAGCGGCAGCGGGTCGAGCAGACCTTATCCTGCTCACTTTTTGCCGTGGGAGCTCCATTGCTGGGGCTAACAGGCACAGAGCTCTCCGACACTCGCTCGCAGTTGTGAGCGGAGTAACTTATTTCCAAGATTCCAGCTTACGAGCGTTGTAGCCCACGCCAAAGCCTCGAAAACAAGGGGATCGATGCGTTTAAGCAAGCGGACAGTCGTATGACCATTTACCTCATATTCCGTTTGGGGTTAGAAATATGTGGGTACAACCAGCCTCCACCAACTCGACGGAATTTTCAATCTACGGCTAGATGTACCTTACGGGTCATTGTGCTGGGCGACTCGCAGTCACGTTGCTTGATGCTTGTGAAAGCTTAACTACTCCGTACTATTGTTGCTTATCGTCCCGACAACTGGCGAAGATAATGTTTTTTTTTATCGTTACTGTACGAGTAATCCCGTCCCATGTCTACTGCCGGTACTCGTGCAACGTTGCCCTTAAAGCGGTAGGTGGTTAGATCACAATTTGCTAACTGGTTTGCTTCTGCTGGTTCAGTTGTACTCTATGGTACTGATCATTGACTAGATCGGCTGCTGTACTACAATATCTACAGGACACAGATCACAATCTATGGCAGTGCTTATGCGTATAGTCTCTAGCACCGTGAGAATGTTAATCACGTTTGCCTCATGGATGAATAGACCTCCAAACCGACACTTACTTACAAGCCCCATCCAGGAGTTGTCTTGATTGTTTACTCCCCTTCTTTTTGCACTCGGCACTGTTTACTCGTAGGTCCGTATTGTCAGTTGGTAAAGACAACGCCGACATCGCCACGGACAACAACTTCGAGCGCCTGGACTAGCAGGAGATGTCTCGCGAAGACTTTTCGAACGCCGGCTAAGACGAGAGCCGCGAAGAAATGACCGATGACGCTGCGTTCGACGGGGAGTGGCTTTTCGACCTCGCCACCGCCGTTGTCTTCGACGAGATGGGCCTCGAGCCGTTCGACCCTGTCATGTGGGACGAGGTGATGGGCGAGATCGACCACGTCGATGAGAGGCCGGCAGATGTGGTAGAGGCGATCCACCACGACATTAGATCCATGCTTCATAACAGCGACAGCAACGTGTCCGGCGGGGAACAGCCGCTAGACCTCGCCGACGCCAACGGAGTGGTCGACGGGATTCCGCCTCGGGCTGTTCGACCCCGTGATTCCTCGCCCTGCTGTCACTGATGAGATGACGTCCGTGCTAATGCACGATGCTGTGGACGACGATACGCTGTACATGCTGCGCGACGCTATGTTCGACGGGGCGGCGTCAAAGGCCATGGTCCTCGACGATACCGTGCACAATCTGATTCAGTTCGTGGTGAGCGACGCCCTCGCCGGGGGGGATGTCGAGGACCTGATCATCGACGATGCCATGGACACCATGTTGTGGTTAAAGCTGCACCACGACATCTACGTGCAGGCGGCATCCGAGCCCGTGAATCACGAAGAGAGCTTGGATGACGTGCTGACCAGCATTTTGCACAACACCTTTTTCGGGCCGGCGGCGTCCAAGCCAGTATCGTCCTTGATCGAGAACGCCGCCGTCAGTGGCCTGATGGTGGAGGACTACGTGCAGACAGTGTCTGAGCTGTATGACAAGGTCAAAGAGGTGCGCGATCGAACAGCCGATGACACCGCTTCCGACGACGACTTCATGTTCGAGCTCACCATCGACAGTGTAGCCGACGACGTCATGATGTCCGTACTGCGCGACATCGATGGCAGCAGTGCTTTCGATGAAGAGCAGCCGTTCGACGGGACTAGCCTCTGGCCGTTCGGCCCCGTGCTCTCCCAAGATGTCGGTGACGATGAGATGCCCCCCGTGCTGCGCGACGCCAGGTCCGACGGGGCGGCATCGAAGGCCGTTAAAGCCCTGGTTTGGTCCGTGCTGGACGACGCCCTCACCGGATGACCAGATTATCGACGATGACACGGACGAACTGCTGTGGGTCAAACTGCACGACGCCATCTCCGTCTCCGGGCGGGCGACAATCGAGCCCGCGAATCTCGAAGATGTATCTGACGACGTGTTTATGTCCTTGCTGCACCACGTGGGTTTCGGGCCGGCGGCAATCAAGGCTGTCGAATCTCTGACCAAGAACGTCGATGACAGTGAGCTGGTAGTGAACGCCTATGTCCGGGAAGCGGCTGAGATTTACGATGGCTTCAAAGAGATGGACTGTTGAACAAGAACGGACCAAACAGACCCGACACTATTCACAGCAGACTCACGTCACCTTCAGGCCATTTTCTTCCAGAATTACATGTACCAGTACCAGATATATCGCACGAAGTAAACCGATTGTGGCCGTTTCTTCTATCACGCGGACCTCGCTTCGTCCCCGTACAGCAGTAGTTGAAAGTTGGAAAGCTCCCCGTTTTGGGTAATCTTTAACACGGATCGGTGAAGCTCCAAGCTCCCGTGTTGCGCTTCTTCGATAATAATTTGGATGTTCTGTCTCCAACCTTGCTTTAGACGTATTGTGCAACAGTGTAATGTGTTGCACCATTCGTACAACGTCGTATCAACACAACAAAAGTTCCAATGGGTTGCGTTCAACATGACCGAGGACATGACCGAGGTACTTTGGAGTCTCACCACCGGCTGTATGGGTATGGACGTTGTCGAGAAACACCTTAAGTATGGGCGGATGAACAGCGTAGCGAAGTTACTCACTTACTGCTGCACTTAAACGATTAATCACGAGGGCGGTCACACGTCGCCTTGTCACCGATTTCGGCTGGTTTTTGGCCTTCGCTGGCTTGGCTGGTTTCGACGTTTTTCCTGTAGGAGCAGTGGAATGAGGTGCGTACAGGCGTGTTGCCATTGAACATATGTGTTCGTTTTCCCACGTGGAGTCGACACGATGATTCGCGGCGAGTCTGAACCGAGACACAGTATCGAGTGGGAAGCACGCCATGAGAACAGGCGGCACATCCATCATCATCATGTACTTCCACGAGTCAAAACGCCAACCTACCATTGGAACTCCCTAATCTACCAAACAACCATCGAACCAGTATCCTACAACACAAGCACAATCAACAGTATGGTCAACTCTAACCGAGAACATCGCATTTCTCTCAACTGTTCGTGCTTACCGGCCCGTTCTGCTTTGTCAACCGTGCGTTTGGCTGTCTTGACATGACCACAACATGCAGGTTATCACCAACGACGACCACCAGACGAGGAGCTTCAACCGCCACCCGGACAGCTTCTAAGCACTGTAGTCGCCTGTTCTCCTAAACTCCGGGAAGGAGGGTGGACTTGGCTCAAGATATCGTGGCGGAGGGTAAGACGGACGGGAGGGTAGAGACACAATAACGACCCCTCAATCAGACAATGGTAGTGTAGGTGTTGCCATCGGCGGTTGTGGAGGCTTTTGCGCCTGTCTATCATGGTGTGTTGTTTTATTTTGATTCGGGTATCGCTTTTACTTGCCGTCTCAGCTCGAATGAGGATTTATGCTTGGTAACCTTGGGGACAAGCCGTATTCGCAGGTCACAGGTCCCCCCCCGCCCTACATGCTGTAGAATAGCTTTCATACCGCTTTGGCACATGAAATTAAATGTTTGTGTTGCGACCGAAGGATTAATGGTCGAGCGGGCAGTGATAAAACTACTAGCATGGGCGCGTCAATGCCTTTGTTGACCTTAACGTACTGTCGCGTGATACGATACGGGCAACGCGTTTTCTCCAAAACATGTTTTCACTGACGATGCTCCTCACCTGAAGAACTTCCCATCATTGTTGGAATACCTTGTGGGTTTATGATACTTACTCAGGTTATGGGATTACTCATCCGGTTGCACTTTCACCTTTTCTCGGTTTCAGGCTTTAGGCGAGGTATGGAGCTGCCCAAGTGAGGCGCCTCATAAAACTTACATGCAACCCTACTGTAGCGTACCTCAACTACGATTATAGGTGTATCTATCTCGTATTATACCTTGACGGGGCTTTGTCCAGAGAACTGCACGGGCGCCGAACCTTGCGTTCGTCCACGCTCGTCGGCTCACACAAAGCCGATTTCGTGGTGTTTATTAGGTTATGCAAACATCTCAGGGCTCCCGAATGAGACGATCTTCCCGCAACAGCATGTACGTGTATCGTCCCTGATGTACTGCGAAAATGGTCGAAACGTTTGGGCATCACGACTTGTGACAAATGTCACGCTGTTTTGTCGCGATTCGTGACATCCGTAGTATTTCGGAATGATCTTTATGTGACGGTCATTTTCTCTTCCACATCCACACCCTTTGCGATAGGCTTGTAGAAGTCAACCGATCGCCTTCTCGAAATATCCTTTTTAGTTGACTGATGTATAATACTATTCCAAGACTCTCTACATTACATCTGCCACCCTCCCGCGTTAGAGTTGGTTTAGCAGTCACCCTTAAGGATTTTCACATTCTATGATCGTTCGGGGCAGCACGTACAGTAGTCAATTTTTCGCGTCTTCCCTCTCCCGCTATCTCACAAGTATCTTCTGTAATTCATTGCTGCTGTTGTTTTCGCCTGCTTGGTCGCATACCACCCTCTGGGCCCTTGCTTGCCCTTAGCAGGACGATCGTCGTGGTCGACAGCAAGGTCGCAGTCAGCGCTGCGGCCACGTTGTCGATACGACCAAGGTCCCATGGCGCTCCTCTGGCATGGTGGTCCCGCCGCCCTTCCCCTACCCTGCCGCTCCCCTACCGCAGCACAGATACCTACTAGCATCGGTCGTAAGTTTAGCGACCATCAGATGTTTGGTCGGACGGGTGCCGTTCTTCGGGTGGGCGTCGCACCATGGCATGGCAAACGAGGCGTCGCGCTACTACAAGTAGTATCTGAGAGAAGTGGCGTGAGTTTGATAATGATCAGAGACATATCTCTTGATACGTGCGACAACGATGTTTCGGTCCAACTCGTACCGGTCCTCGGGTATGTGTCACGCCACGACATGGTAAATGAAGCATCGGCCAGCTTTCCGTGTCAGGATGGATGTAGTTCAGTCGGTACCGGGCTTTGGCATGGTTTGTAGTTTGGAAAGTGTACGATACTCCGTGGCATATATAATATGTTTGAAATATATATCACTCACCCAGGTGTGAAATCAAGAACTTCGTCAAAATCATCTTTGCACGCTCTGCTGGTTTTGTCTCTTCGTATGATAAGATACCGGTATTTGTTTTCGTGTCTTCGCCGCCATTCGCATTTCGATTCTCACGCATAGCTCAGGTTGTTGTTACTGAATATAAATGTAGCGAAAAGACACCCCCAGGTGACATCTGAGATTTCGTCGAAAGTCACATTTCACCATGTGATGCTTTGCAAGCTGCGTGTAAAACCTCGATCGCGCGGTGGTGAACTATGTACGCGACGCATATTACCAGACATGTGCATTACGAGATGGTTGGGTCCTCTTGAAAGACAAGTAAGTGAAGCGAGGCGTAAGTCAGGCTTGGAAAACGCGCAACTGGAGCAAAGCAAATTGTGATGATATCCTCCGCGTGCGATATCATTTTGCCTTCAGACGTGCGTATGTTAGTTGTCTGCATCCATGCTGTATGTTTTAGTACCTCTTAGATTAATCTTAACACGCCCGAGATTCATCTTACCTCGTCCTTTGCTTCGTGTTTCACGAACAAAAACATCCGGAATATTGAGTCGAAGCGTGTCTCAGATTGGTCTTACCGTCTTGGGTTCGTCTAAGGACGGAATCGATATATCACTATAATATTTGAGTCGTCGTGGCCCTACTCTGCTCAAAACCTGTGAATTACGGTAAACACGACATACGTGTTTTTTCTTCCTACACAGCTGCTGCACAGTACAAACTTAACAAAGTACGAGACTCCAAGCTACAAGACGAAACAAGTCTTTATCGTCAACTCTGATCCCCTTGAACTTCAATATTATTCTATACGAGCACACAGGCAGAGGCTGTGACCAAAATGCAAACGACCGTTCCTTTTTCCCTCAACAGCTTAACAGGGGATGATAGTAATACACCCCTAATCGTAACGCCTTAACTCGTTTTGCATTAACGGCAAGGAGTAAAAAATCTTTTTGTTTGCTGGCCGTGCCTTTTTTGCCTCAAAACATCGACAGGAAATGATAGCAATACATCCCCTCACTTCATTTCGCACAAACGACTTGGCAGAAGGCAAAGTACGGGATACACGTAAGTAATGGTTTTTTTTTAATCCGAACAGGGGACGATAGCAATCCATCTTCTACCACAATGCCTGAACGCATGTTTTGGTGGCGGTTCTTGCGGTGCAGTTCACACTTTGGTCATTTTGCGGTTTTACTGATAGGTTATCATATGGCAAGCGGCATTCGCGGGTGATGGAGTTTGGACGTTTAGCATGAACCAGCCTGTATCTTGCGAATATTGTAGTAACATTCACATTGAACCCAAAAGTGTTGGGTAGATTGTTAGTAAGAAGAGCCCCGTCAGTGTGAAATAGTCGTGCTTATAACGGCAACCCCTCCCGTAGCATGGCTAAGGAGGGTCTAAGGAGGGTCTAAGGAAGGTCTGCCAAGAACTAAAACACCGGTGGTTTCAATATCATAGTGTCGGCTGCCGCCGAAGAGGATGATACAGATCCCCCAACACAGAACAAAACAAACCCAAGGCACCATAGGCTTCAGGCTCTCAACGAAGATAATATTAAATCGGATTCGAGGTAGTCGCAGCAGTTTGCAGTTGCATAGACAGGTTAGATCTACTATTACAGAGGACTATAGTAATCAGAACCAATTATGGTTAGTAAAGAAATGGAATATATAGGTTTTTTTGTACATCGTAGGTCCTCATTACTATGGTCCTCGGTAATAATCGGCTTGGCGTCTTCCTACCCTAACTGCCGTCTCCTACCTGATTTCTTCAACCGCGGTTTCTGTACTGCCAGCCCTCCACCGCTCCTTGCCTTGACGGTCACCCATGGCCGGTGCGTGGTGTCCTTCGTTCCACATGACCATCAACCGTTGGTCTGCCTCGAGAGAGCCCCCGTACCACTTGCCCGCCTTATTTGCGACGGTACAAATCCGTTCTGTACAGGTCTCAAAATCCAGTATACAAACATACCTAAACACGACAGACAGTGCAAAAAACGTAGACCGAATTATATATTCTAGGAATAGTTGGAGGGAGTTGATTTATCTCTACAGTAGTATCCATCGCCAACGTCGAACGACGTCCGTCAACATACTACCACGGTGCAGGGTATATCTTGACACGAATTCCACGGAGGATTCAACCGCGAACATCATAGCACCCAAATTAACCAATTATCCGATCATGCTTCAAATTCGTGCCTGTCCCAACCAGTATAATGTACACTAACAATACGATTACCGGATGACAAACACCAAACTACGTACCAGTACTTGTCGTGCTACGCTATTTGCCGGTTGTAATACTCGGCCTCCAAGCACGACGCATTTTTGCGGTCATACCATGCAACACCAGTTCTCATACTATTAAGCACTCGCACTCATTCTACACCAACCGGATAATGACCTTCTACTCGTGACGTGAGGTTAGCATTCAATCGCGTGCACAAACACAAGCCAGCTCACCAAATCCATTGTCTCCCTGAAATGAAATAATACTACCATGCGTACGGAAATCCCTCGTAGAATATGTACCAGTACGTATATATTCCTGGGTACCAACACGCCGAACTCCAATGCACCCCCCTTCTGCGTGTTCGCGTACCCATCCACCGCTCTTGCAGCTTGTCGTAGCCTGTATCAAGTACCCCACCAGCTCGGAAATGCTCGCTTATCAGATTACTCCTCAACCCTGCTCATACAATAACCTTACACCAGGCTCGACTGGACACCTTTTAGTCACAGAAATTAAACTAATCATAATCGTACTATTTTGTTTCAGACTACCAATTCATCGATGCAAAGCCCTCGCTATACGGCACCCGGCTATTAGACAGGTTTCAAACCCTTCCCGCACATCTCCTTCCGGGATAAATGATAAACACGAACGTGAATCCTACACATGTGCCTTGCGTAGAAGTAATGCCCTGTTAAACCATCCGGTCAACGCTGACTTGTGATATTCCTCGTATATGATACATCAACTGGTAAATCAATTCACGTACTCGTATCGATCAGACGGCGTTTCATTTCCCAAATGCCAGTGGTCGTGACTGTTCAACGGCAGCGATTGTTCGTACGTACTTACGTACACTGAGTGCCTCACATATCACCAGCTATCATCCCCCTGCTTCAAAGCTGTGTGCGTACCCGCTCTTCTCACGGCAATATTGAACATCTACACGTATCTCCCCCAACCCTTTGGCGGTGCGACACGACATGTTCGGCTGTTGATATATAATTTTCCCATCTCTTCTTACTCTCTTTTTTTCTCGTACGATGATGACACCTCTTGGGTCATTATCGCTCCGACGACTAGACACACTGGCGAAATCGTTATATATTCTGGCGCGACCTCGTTTGCGCTGATATCTTCGAGTGACGATTACGACGGCGGCAACGACGGCGGCGGCGGCATCCGTGATAGCAACGGCGGCGGCGACAGCGGTGATAGCGGCGTCATCAGCGCCTTCCCTTCCCCTTCCATATCAGTATCCACAATTTTCTCTCCTAATCCCTGTCTGCCGCTTTCCCCCGTTTTCTTCGTCCTCTCCTCTCCTTGTTCGGTATCCCCCGTTTCCTGCGACTGCCATGGCTGCGACTGCTGGTGCTGTGCTCTGCTGCCTCGGTGCCTCCAGACCCACGTCGGTCAACCAGGCCAGGCTCATTATTCGCCTCCCTGGGACACGGCAGTTGCTGCTGGGGCTGTACAGGTTGCACCTCGAAGTTTCTCTCCTTCCACATAGTTTATTTTAGTCTCCTTCCTAATAATAACCCCTCGGAGACGAAAAGGCCTGGTGGGGCCCCCAACCGGCTCCGCATTGCTTCGACGTGGTCCAACAATAGCTCCTCGCTTAACGAGAGGTCATGGAATCCTGATTCTCTCGCGGCCAAGAATCTTCCTTCCCCGAGATGTCCATCATAAGAACCCCCCCTTTGAGGCCAAGCGCGTTGATCATCAGCTGACACATCGTCTCAACCTCCATCGTACTCGTCATACCGGATTTCGCGCTGTTGTCGCCCTCACCAACCATTAAAAAACTGCAATCCAAACTCAACTTTTTCCTCGTATGGACGTCCTTACACTACGATCTTAAACTCGAGAGGGAATCACACAGCTCGCAATAGCGCGTTGCCTATGCCCGGAGACTGTGACAGGACTTACGCAGTACGACGAGTTTGAGGTGCAGAAACACCGCACAAACCAGGAGTAGATTACTGCCTCTTGTCGTGGGGCGTACCCTTCACGGATCAAACACAGAGTAAACCATAATTAGTTAATAATTATAGCCTGGAAGCACGGATGAGTCATCGCAAATATCCCAACGTCCCAATCCCCCGATCCCAAAAACCCCATAAATTATAGAAGCCAACAAGCTCGAAATCGAAAGCACTCCTGCCGACAAATGGCTTGCGAACTCATTGCAAGGCAAGTTGCATGATATCGAATTGTCCACTAGAGTAGCTGCTCATGCAAAGGCGGTTGGAGTCCAGGCCGGTTGCATGTGGTCCTGGACTGCCACCCACTGGAAACCTATCGCACACCTGCTTCCAATAGCGGGTATTTCCTACTACCGCACACCATGCACCTGGTAATCCTGTTGATGATGCGGGCACCTTCGTCATCAACCCTTCATGGGCAATTAACAGGCGTACCATCAGACGGTCTGAGACATCTACTACGGGATGCCTTGCCCTCTCGGCTACATTTCCAGCACGTAGTACAATGAACAACGAGGGTTGTTCAGGGAAAGTTCATAGGTCGCCAAGCGACATGTTCGTCGAAGCCGTCATCGACTCGCTGCCAAACCCACCACGCTCTACGCATCGAAGCCGAGGAGCGGGGGCCACATCTTCCTCTTTCTTCGATGCACGCATTCCTCTCATCATGAGGAAGGTCTGCACAGCTACAGCAAAAATCATTAACGCATTTGCCGCTATGAGTAGAAATGTGATTGCCGATGAACCCTGGCTTCCTTCCTGTGCAAGGTCAACTTTGAGAAGAAAGGCAACGTACATGCTGGCCAAAATGATCGCATTCCCCCAACGATACAGCCACATGCCAGCTTCTGAGTTGAAGGGAGAAATAGACTCGGAAATAAACACGAAAACTACCGCGAGCAACAACACAATGGCAACTTGTTCGGCAGTATCCGGGAGAACAAAGACCGCCACTCCCGTGAGCATGATCCGACGTCCGCACTCCACAACTTCGTAGTAGTAACACGACGGTTTGTATTCACCCCATAGACAACGGTGTGCTGTGAGGTTCGACATTGTCTCCCTGCCTGGGTTGGTCAGGTCACGACGGTGGCGCACCAACCAAAACGCAAAGAAGGCAGGAATACCGACTGGATAGATGCACACCATTAAACTGGCGTATATTTTGTAGGCTGAGTGCCTTTCGGTATTGCAGGTAATGCTGTAGTCCGCACGCAGGTAGGCCTTACCGTCGTCCAGAGAATCACAGACAAAAGTCTGGAATATCGTGAAGGAAACGGAAGAATACACGAAAAAAACAATAAATAGAACGGCTGACAGGTGCTTGTGCTTCACAATAAGCCCCGCCCCCTCAGAGCTCCGGTTCCTCATCTTGGCGACAAAGAACGTGATACCACACGCAAGCACTATGACCACGGGAGCCAGCGTAGCGATCACAAGTCTGTGGTAGAAGTCCGCTGCGAACACTCAGGAGCTTGACAGGATGGAACCGAAGTCAAAGTTGACAAGCTCCATGGCCGAGAGAAATCTCTCGTACTCGTCGGGGTACACCGCCCCGGCGATTTCAGTGAACTGTAGACGAATAAAGACAGGGGGCATGTGCACGTGCAAGGCATGGGTAGGTCAGTAAAGGGGTGTTACGGTCTCGAGCCTCGAATCTGGGAGTGGACATCGATTCTATGCCACAGGACGAGAAACCGTGCAGGGTAATTATCATACTCAATTTAATGGCACAAACATCAGTTTGAAATCATTATCTGGGTGACACCCGAGTTGGATGTGAAGCATATGCTGGCTTTAGGCTTTGCGGGCATCTTTGTGTTTGGTCATACGTTTGGAGAGTTGGCGGCTTTATGTTGAATAGACTACTTACTATTGCTCGATACATCAATGGTCAGTTTTAAAGCTTTGTCGGTGGTGTACCTCCGTCGGAGGCAGATCCTGTGAGCCTTCGTAGCGCGCTCGTTGCAGGGTATCGTTTGCAGGTTCCCGTGCGTGAACATTACGTAGATTGGTGCTCACTGAGGTTTGCATCGAGCGTCAACACCTACTGCGAACGATCAGTGGTACCGTAGATGCATCTTTATTTCTGCCCTACGACGCTCCAAAGTGATCACGCCATTTTGTTTATCATAAAAACTCTGTCATTTTCACGCGTATATATTGGAATCTTTTTGGTACGTCTCAGACCTATGTGGGGTTCAGGCCACCCCTGATATCACGCACCTGAATAACGATCTGCAAGACCACCACGACGATCCTGATGGTAGACAGAGGCATTGCCTTAACAAGAATGTTGCGGAACCGCGACACTTCCCCTTTCGGTTGCCACCAACGTCGTGGTTGGTTCTGCATCTCGTCGGCCGCATCTCCAACTGCTTCGAGAAGATACGAGACTGCCAACACGGTTACAAGCAGCGCAAGGACCAGGGCGGCCGTTGAAAACCCCACTGAGAAGCCCCTGTTGCTTCCAGAGCACTTATGGCATCGGCTACTTGATCCTGGCGCGTAGCCCTCCGTGCACACGGCGCAGTCTGCACGGCGGGAATTGAACGGGAGAGCGCGAGTGTCATGTAACTTGGATGGGTCCAGTTTCCAGAATTTAGACATGTCTTACCGACATAACTTATAGTTATAGCCTATTTCCGCTACACCTCGGGCGACGACCCACACACCGTCCTAGTCATGACACCAGGGAAGACCCAACACCATAGAATGAACGCGTTGATGTCCAAATGATTTACCAGCAGCGCCTTCCCGTTGTCATATTTCTCAGCAAGATCGATAAGGTGACCGTACCCAAGTATTCCTCTGTATGATAACGCTGTGACTTCAATGCCGTTCTCCAGTACAAAGACCCAGGAAAGGTTTCCAGTTGAGGGGTGACCTTTCGGGTGATGGAAGGAATAGCAACCATTACCCGGGGGAAAAATGCTTCTAGGCGAAGAACACGATTTAGGCCCCCTGGATGGCACGTGTTTTGTTCCCCGCCCTGCCGTGTCTTCTGGCCGTAGCTTCGATCACTATGGTAGACGGGCACCGCCTAGCTCGTGGATATATGTCGGCTTGGACCTTGCATGTACTTGGTGGGCATGTGGCCGTGATGAGTTTGAGAGATTTGAAATTGTACCACAGGTCCCCCTGTGTGTCCCAGCTGAAAGTGTCAGGCCGTGTTGACGGGATGTATCATTTATGTCTTGGCACGAAAATGACATCCACTCTGTTCTATGTACGCAACGCGCACGCTCGTAATATGGTGTCCAATCCGATAATTTGAAGGGGATTTCCACTTACATGGACCTGTGTAGCCGATGGCGCAGTAGTCGCTAGGGTTAATACCCCCAACGCAAGCATCCTTTTGGTAGCATTCGAGCACGATTGGGCTATCGGCAGAAACGCGATAGTACCCCTCCTTGATATCAAACGTTTGGAGAGTGATGGTTGACGAAGGCCAGACGCCCACTGGTATCGCCTCGCAGGTGGGCAGCGTGTCTTTATCAATCGTCACGTTGGTTAGGTCGCTGTTACACCCATCTAGACATTGGGCACATGCTAGTTCGAAGCGGCAGCTATCAGAAGATGCCTGTCGGGAGCGAACGGAGAGGAAGCAAGCTATCAGTAGAAGTCTGTCGAGTACGAACGGAGCGGAAGCACGGGAAACACTACAGAGTGTAGTGAGTGCAGTACGCACACGTCCCCACGAATGTGGCGAGGGGGTGTTGGGTCCGCCTGTGTCACTTGAAACAATCACATAGCGGGAACGAAAACCGGTTGAGAGGGACCATCTAACGGAAAGCCGTGATGTATTCACCGGCACGCTTGCGGGGAATCTCGAGGGCAACTGCAGGCGAATGTTTATGTCTGAATACGAAGTATGTACTCTTCGAATATTTGGCTTTGCATGGTCATCGCTACGTTACCATGCTGCCAAGCGTCCAGGCAGATCAAGGCCTTGACATCACCGCACATTATATCAGACTAGGTAGGATCACGGCACCATCCAATCTATACGTGTCATTCATCCAGTACATGGCTTAGGGAGACGTCTGAAAGTACGTGGTGTTAAACGCGAGCTCACATCTTGGGTGTAGCTGTACGTTTCAGACGGGCAGCTCAGGATGTTGCCGTCGAAGGTCACGTTCCACAGCACCACGGCAGACTCTACATTTTGTATTGCCAGGCCGCTGTCCGCAGCCGTATTTTCCGTGAACATCGTATTCTCAATCTCCAACGCGCCGGCGTTAAACAGAGCTCCCCCAGTCGAATCTGCAAAATTGGCAAAAATTCCACACGAAATGTACGTCGCTACTTCGGATGCTATAATGTCCCATACGCATGGGCAGGTGACACACAGCAGTTAAACGGTGTGCGAACGTGCGCAGCGCGAGTTCGCACAGCGCTTTTCTTCCTTGGTTGCGTTTACATAGTGAACGTTCGAGGTACTTGCGCTGCAAGGACTGCGAATTCTTGGGTGGTAAATCCGTCGATGATGGGATCACTGATCCCAAGAACATCCACGCACACGTACCCGGTAAGTATTATTAATAATCGGTACGTTATCTAGACGAACTCACGAAATGTGAACATAAATAGGTGGGAGTGGATATTGCTCTGGACGCGGTGCCGTTATTAATTGCTACCGACACATTGACTCGGCTGACAATCAAACATGAAATTGCTCTCAACGATGTCTCACCAGCAACGTTGAGACGAAAGGAGGAATCGTGAAGGAACCTCTTCCCCTGGCCGTTAAAGTACAGGGCACCGCCACGTGTGCCCTTATTGCTGTGGAAACGGCAGTGCTCAAAGTCAGATGTTGTCGATGCCGTGGAAGTCAGGGAGACAGCTCCTCCAGACTCGGCTTCATTTGAGGTAAAAATTACGTCGCTTACGTTAAACATAACCGGATTTTCGAGTGATATTGCCCCTCCGGAGTCAGATGCAGTATTCTCGATGAACGATATCGTCCCGACGAAATTTGTGTCCATTTGGTCGGCGGATGTTGTGACACCTTAAGCGGATAGGACCGAGCGAGAGCGCCGACAGACTTGTGAGCAGAGAGCCATGTTGTGCAGTGGTACACACGCGCCGTTTCGTTCTAAAGATGTTCATGCTTTTAGCAATCCCAAGACGTGCGACTCTTGTAAGACCTTGGTAGCCCTACCCAGAACACCTCCAGAAGTTTCCCGGCGCTATCAGTGGTCATAAAAAGGATATAGCCATCTAATCCCCCCTCCTGCTATCGGCCAACTAGTTCCACATGTTTTGATTTCTGCACGATGTTGAAACAGCACAATAGGTATGCCGCTTCTTGGCCTACCTCCTGTTAGGGTACTGGCTGAGGAAGCCCCCGCCCCCTGCGTAGTGGTGCCAAGGATGAGGCTGGTGTCGGTTGTCTTGATTGCTCCTACAAAACAGCGCGAGGTACGCGGTTGATTCGACGTCATGACTGAAATATAAACAGCTTATAACAGATCTGGTCGTACACATAATCCCACTCGAACCTTCACCAAAAATGAGCCATAACCCTGTACCTGATATGTTCCTGTGCCATACACTTCAAGCATTGGAATCTCTTGTTGGGCACTTGAAACGGCAGACCCCAGAACCGTACGCTTCAGCGACTGCAACAGCCGCTCGGTAAGCTGACGAAGGCGATAACATAATTGTGGTCGAGTATCAAGTCACGGGCAAACCGGATCCAAGCTCATTTCTTCAATGTGATCGAAGGGTGCACACGAGCTTTACCTCGAAGACGCCACCATGCGCATCCACCAAACCACTCCCAGCACTACCAGCGCTGTCTCCGACTCTACCGCCAACTCATCATACCTACGAGTATGTTACAAGCATGACTCAAGATTATCAGGCTGACCGACCCATACATCTGCTTTCGAAGCAGTTGACTCGCCGAAGAGGGATAGCCTCGAAGGGGCCGTGGAGACAATGGTAGGGGTGCGAATCATCTAAGGCGAATGGATTGGTTGCAATCGGCCAGGAGTATGGCTCTAGATGAAGAATTAGCTCTGTCGTAGAGTGACAGGCTCCTGTTTTTCCATAGTTACGATACACCAGCGCCAGGTAAATGTGTTTCAGATACACGTGAAAATGCATCACGCTTGCAGACGAGGAAACAAAACCCAGAGTTTCGGCAGAGCCAACCCACCGTCCCCGAACAACTTGACTTGAATACAAGTACTATTTCCCCCGCATCGTTTGCTCGGCGTTCGCTGTCATTTTGGTGCGAAGAGGTTCAAGCTGATTTTCGGTTGTCTTTCAAATACTGTGCGAGGAATGGTCGTTCTCGACCATGTGATTGGACTCTGCATCCACTGAAATGGCCAATATTGCCCTATTTTGGTACCATATACTTGGTGTGCGGCTTTTTCTAGTCGCTGCGTGCATCATATTGCTCACCGAACGCCAGCGCATTTCCAATTGCCCTTGTCAGGTGTAAAACGGCTACAAGTCACAGCGAAGAAACAGCCAGGGCCACACAAAATATCGTCGATAGGTTCCAGACGACCTCTATCGTCTTGGTGGTTGTATTGCACATAATTATCTGATATCCGGATCACTTCTCGCCACAGTAACCACTATAGTACAACAGATGGAAACATTAAATATCAAGGGCAATCACGCAGTGGACTTAGCGCTACGAGGAGCTGTGGTTCCGCCATCGCCTCAAGCACGGACAACTTATCTGAGACAGTACGGACGATGGTCGGGTTCTGATGTATACCGAATGAGGTAGTCCGATGGATAGGGTATACGTTAGTCCCGCAGCAGGCTCTCGGAAGTATGTACGGATGGAGGGCAGTCACTGTAACCCACTCGTTTAGTGCGTGCGGTTAGATGAGCCGGGGGGAAATGGCTTTGGCCGACGACACAACACCCTGTAGCAGCATCGAGTATAGGAACCGCTGAAGAAAATCAGGCCAATTGTAAGCCTACCAGGACAATGGGCAGTCCGGTAGGAATTTCTTCGACACGAAACACATGGCATTCACGTGCACAAGCCCGAGTGGGATAGGTGGCAGCCACGCTCGTGCTCACCGAATATTCCAGCGGACGGTGAGCAAAGAAATCACCACCCGTTACCGCAACCATAGGTGGTGGACCACCGATCGCTGCATGGTTTCGACTACCTATTAATAGGAGAAGCCAGTGCGTACCGAATCAATGAACTAGCGTTTGCAAGAGAAGTGAACCACGCCACTGACTCAAACGACAACACGAACTCCTGTCGCATCCCGCAGAATAATAAACCTCTGAAGCATGGACAACCGAGGAAAGCGCCGCGAATTGATTCCGAGCAATGGGAGAGCACTGGCGACAAGCTTAGGGCAGAGAAGGGGAACGCAACTACGCGGTGTCGTTAAATAAGCTATGGGCTCGATAGAGATAACCCCCGGGAGGAGCACATCTTGGCGCCCAAGCACAGACCAGTGAGTTGGGCGAGGAGATGTGCATGAGCGACCACGAGGGCAATGCAGGGCATATTTGCAAGCAATCATCGGCCTCTCTCTGAACTGAAACTCGGGCGATCACCAACGAGTGAGTTTATCATCGCCTGCACCTGCACCACGCCGATAAACACACTCACCCCAATAGGCTGTGAGCCTCGATTGTGCAAACGCTGCAATAGCTGCGGCCATCACGGCAAGTCAAGGATATGCCACCCCGGGCTACGACTGGGATACAAACCCCATAATTGTTGTTTTGAGCTGGATACATTTCTTCGGAAATTTCTGCTTGATGGAACATATTGCAAGTTATCGTCCGTAAAGTGATACGGGGTACTGCATGTGTCTACATGTCTACAGTTCTACACAGGCACCCACCAGACCTGATGCACTGCTTTAGTGTGCTGTTATAAAGTACACGACCGGCTCCCAGAGATGCATTACGCTGGGACGATATCGTCGCTTGCCTCAGCGGTGTTTCGACCCCGCTTCAATAAACCAACTCGAACAAACTCGCCACTGTACGACCACTATGATATTGCTGTAGTACTGCTGAAGTACTGCTGTAGTACTGCTGTAGTTCTGCTGTAGTACTGCTGTAGTACTGCTGTAGTACTGCTGTAGTACTGCGGTAGTACTGCTGTAGTACTGCTGTAGTACTGCTGTAGTAAGGAGCTACGGTGGGGGGGGCACCCCCATTTTTACGGGGAGGGGGTGGTACTTCCATTATCAACACCGAGTTTAGGGCACTCGCGATAGTGATTTTGCCTGTACCTGGACCAAAACCGAAAACTAAACGAAATACGTTGGCACCACGTAAAAAATACAAACCTGTGCCGGTGCATATCGCGAAACTGACAGAAACAAACACGACCTCAAAGTGACCCCCCTAACTGTAGAATCGGTCACTCCTGTGCGTAATCCACGATGGACCATGTATAGAGTGCCTGGGATTCCCAGGCGACACCTGTACGAAACACACCTCCACGACAATTACAGTACTGCTGGAGGTTAGGAGCTCTGGTGCGTGATTCACAACGAACTTTGCATCGGAAGCCTCCGCATCCCGAGCAAATATGTATGACAATAACTCCACGAACACACGCGGTACTGCTGGAACGTAGCAGCTCTGTTGCACGATCCACGACAGACCCCGGATCGAACGCCGAGAGATCCCCCAGCAAACTTCGACAGCAACTCGGTCAAAACCTCTGCTGCACTTCTGGAGTCGGGCACTCTGCTGTTCGCATTCAAGACCACGCATCTAGTTCGACGGCGGTTATTAAATATTTTAACTACTCTTCACGACGGCAGGTATTTTACGAGATCGTTCTGCGCAGTACTACCGAGACGGGAGACTCCACCGAAAATGGCGAACTCACCAACGCCATAAAGGGGCTCACGACGTTCGACAGCAAAGATCCTTCAGAATTCTGAAACTGGAAAGAGACGCTCGTGGTGAAACTCGGCGTACCGCGCAGATACATCGCTATTTTGATGAAGGAGAAGACCAAACAGACCGACCAAACGGCCGACACCTCTCCCACGCTTTCTTTGACACTTTGAGCGCGGACTGAGTTGGACAGGGAAAATGAAGACCTCTGCGTAGATCAGTTCTTGCTGACGAAAAGCCGGCTTCCCTCCTGGTTCTCAAGCACGAACATGAGACTAGACCAAATAGGAATTGGCTAGAGGCGCTACCTGAGCTAATCATCAGGCACAGTATGGTAACGGACAAGGCCGTTCGTGCCACAATAGAACAGCTGGTACATGTCGGCATCAAGCCCGACTAACATCCCGAAAATGGTTCGGTGAGCACGTCACGAAACTGGCGAACCCTAGCCCGATCGCAGACACAAGGGTAGTTGCGTTCAAGGGTTCACTGCAGAGCACGAACACATCAAGCTAAAACATACAACGGGATCGAATGTTTGATACCGATTTGATGAAACGAACATCGCGCCATCTGCACCTTGAAGACCTGTCACACAACGACTTATCCAAGGGGGAGGTCGCTGGCCGCGGCATCTCAATGACAGCGGAGGACCGACGCTCAACAATTGTGGCAAGCAGAGTCCCTACTCGCGTAATTACTACAAGCGCATGACAAACAGTATAAAAAAATCATCTGGGGTTCCCAACGTCATGCAGAATAAAAAGACGTCTTCAAGGGAAACGGGGGGATCCAAGGCCGGTGCAGGAATATACTTGGTGGTCTTTACACAAGACCACCTCTCACGGCCACGCCGATTGTCACGAGTAGCGATCATCCATCCCGTTGCAGGACAAAGGTACTCCCCGCGCCACATCTGTTAGCAGTGTTGAGTTCTCTCCTTCTGGTGATGGCCTCGACAGGGGATTCATGTATTCGGGACTGGAGGCTAGCAGTGTCGGACGGAGAGTTCAAGCCAGCGACCGCAGATTCCTCATGTTGGTGGGCAGCGGTGCGTTGGAACACTTGGTAGACGACACGCTGATTCTAACACTGCCGCCCAGCATGAAAAACATCAAGACGATGAATGAGCCGAACCCATCGTGACCGCCGGCAATACGAAGGTATTCGCGACTGCAAATTGCACCATTTGGGGATAAATAATTAATTGGACTGGTCAGTCTACTCCAATTCGTATCTCCGCCGTGGCCATTCTTTGAATTGATCGCTTCATCGTCTTCTCTGCCAAGCACTGGAATCGGGGGGAAGTATTATCATCGAGACGGGAAACCCCCACTTCATGTTCGACAGAAAGTCTTTGCTTCCATGGAAGCACGACTCGGAGGACATTGGCCTGTGCTCGTACAACGTATATGTTCGCACCGTGGGTGACATGATTGAGGTATCGTCAATAATATCCGCTGTAGTCTAGACGGCAAAGCCCAGAAAAACAGCGTATCCTGGCGGGACGGACAGACGCTTGCAACCATGACCAGGTTCACACTAAATGACGGCAACGACACGCTGGAAGAGGCCAATGCCGCTGAGATGGAGAGCCTACACACATAGGACGATCCGACGCGGCCTCAGGAGACAACGGTCAACCTCCTCGAAGAGGAGCATTCGTCACCAACAGCCAGAGCATCACCACCAGGCGCTTGGCGTCATCATCGTCATCACCAGCGACTGGGGTGTGACCACCGGGGGCCGAGCCGTCATCACCAGGGGCTCGGTCACCGGGCGCTGATATGTCATCCCAAGGGGTTGATACGTGATCAACACCGGCTGAGATATCATCACCAGGGGTTGGAACATCAGCACGAGGGGCTGGAGCGCCATTGCCGGGAGTAAAGCCTACTACTTAGTCCTGGGTCGACTTGCTGATTTGCACGGGGTCTTACCTTCCACTTGAACTGGCATCGCACCGGATGCACCGCGTCACGTGACCGCCAGTACAAGAGGGCATGTTTGACAGCGCTCATATCAAGCGAGTGGCGAGGACATACCCCCCGGCCAAACGTCGGGATTTCATCTACATCGATAGAGATTCATCTCTATAGAAGAGGGCATGCTACGGATGGGGTGTACCTAATGTTCCCGTGGCTACTCACTTGAGGGGCTCCCCACCTCACTCAAAACGTAAATTTTGAGACGATATGCACCTGCAACCCGACGAACAATTCCATGGCCTAGGTGCATGACGAAAACTTGTTTTCACCCGCAAATAGTATTCCTATGACATTTGGGCGCTTCTTAGTTGATTTTTTCCCGCCATCCAGACAATTGATGGCCAAGACGTGATACCCCTTGCGTAGCGCATGTCGCGTACGCCACCCCCAACGCCACCGACAAAGCCACCTCCAACCCGGACGACTGACGACGAATCGTTTTCGGTGGAGGAAATCAGGGTGATAAAAATGCCCGACAAATTACCAAGTTGCCATCCATTCCACGCAGCAGCGTCACTTGAAGTCACCTAATCACCAACATCTGGGATCGTTTGAGCCTTAACATTTGAGGTCGGTTCTTGTAACATAGGAGCATCAGATTCTAGGATTATCGGACTATCAAGGCCCGGGATCGGCGTAAAGATTAGCATCTGGGGTGGTCGAGACATCCCCACCTGGGACCCCCGGAGCGTCATCGTTAGGGATCGCCAGAGCATCCTCAGTTGGGGCCCACCGGTGCATCGTCGATCGGGACTGCTGGAGCACCATCCCCTGTCGTCATCGGACCATCAGCATCTGACGTCGACGGATAGACGCCGGCTTCTTTACCAGGGGTCGCACCAACTCCTCGGGAGATGCGTATCATTCTCGCGTCCACACAAGCCGCGCCTAGCACAGAGACCGACCGTCAGCTGAAAGAAGTTAACAAACTCAGGATTGCGGATTTATTACAGTGGGCAAACCCCGCAGTAGCATCTGCACATTCCACACAGCACGACAGCGGGGCCCTCGTGACATCGATCACCTTCGTGTACAAATGTGTACGAACCTCCGGCTTCCTCGTATTCCCTAACTCAGGGCCCATTCACATCGCAGGCCAGACGCGGACACTGACTGCTTAATCAACAGCTCACGGCTCAGACACGGACGCCATCGTCAACAGCTGAGTCTACCTGGTCCCTACTTCTCCAAATTAATCATCGAACCCCCAGTCCTAAACTAAGTAGAACGGACCAAGCACGCATGACTACCACCGATGTCTACATGCACACGGTTGAGCCACTGGTATCGTTCAAAACGGTCCCTCCTCTACTGCAGGGTGTCGAATGTTCATTTTTGTACGGGGCGGGCAGAAACCCTATTGCTTGGTGAAGTAACTGATCATTGTTTATTTATGGCGAGATTTGGTTGTTTAGTCCGTCCATCGCCCCTGGAATAATGGCTGTTGATGTGCCCGTTTTGGCGTGTGCGACAGATCTCAGTCAGTACCAAGTCGGGGGCGTAACAGCCAAGTTGAACGCGTAATTCGATTGGGCAATTGAATGGAAACTGTGACTAAGTCATCTCCAGTACGTCAGAATGTCAGGGTGTATGCCAGGAGGACCACTACCTGGGCGAATGCAAACTAGAGATCAGCAAACACGAAGGGTGGTGCCTCTCTTTCGACGGTAGTTTTTACCAAACTGTATATCACTGGCAAAGCCCCTTAGTCCCGTTTTCCCGGAATGTTGGAACATCGGTAAGCGGTTCGGTCCTAGGTTTGTTGTAGAACGAATGGATTTATTGTTGTAAACCTCTACATCCTGAATCGTCTCTATTTGGTCGATTAACCATCCGGAACATGATTCTCGTCAGATTAGAGTGTAGTCGGCTGGTAGGCTAACTTGTGTAAAACAGGCAGAAATATGCACAATGAGTAGAACGGCGGGAATTTTTACGCCTGCTTGTTTTGTGTTGACCACCGGACTATACCAACATAATTTGTTAGCTCTAAATAAACGAATGTAAAGCACTTCCAGCGGCTTTAGCCACGACCGAGAATACAATGTTCCGGCAAGTATTACAATGAGGATTTTGGTGCCGAGGGAGCGCAGCTCCCGAAGATTCAAATAATCCTCTTCCTAATTGGGTTGCGCACGTACAGCAGTAGGCGCACACCCAAGAAAGTTGGGTAAAACATGGGATAAAAAACGTTTGAGGGTGACGACATATAATTGTTTTTAAAAACTGACATTTGTTTGTATGTATGTCTGTCTGCCGCCGGACTAGAATGCACATTGCCCAACGCACACTGAACCGATCGCGATGAGCCCGGCGTCGGATTGACGAGCAAGATAGGGAGAAGATTCTTTTGCCGGTTTCATGTCAAGTCTTCAAGAGTTCGTAGGCGGAGCTCGATTTGAGTGGGTGTTTCGTGGCGCCGGTTTGGCATAATGCAGTCATAAGGAAATTTCCACGGTGCCCGCGGACTGAAAAATCCTCCGTACTCCCAATCTTCTAGTAAGTTTAAGGAATTTCTACTTCGCATTATAAGTCAGGAGGCAAAGCATGGATCCCGTTTTAGAGTAATTCAAGACACCGAAAGCGGCGCAGCCGCATCTCTGGACCGTTTGTCGATTTCATCCTGGATGGCGGTCAAGATTAGGGTTCAGGGTTGGGTTGGGTCTATGCCCATGTTTTGGTCAAAACATCGGAAGTGATCCCCAGCCAACACAATCGTGAAAGGTCAACAGCCCGACCCCTTGAAGACATATCCTACAACACATGCTCCGATAGAGGTGCAACAATTTTTGTTAATCGAGTTCCTCACCTGAGGAGCTCTGAACCTCACCCGAGAAACTGATTTTGAGAAGAATAAAAGTGCAACCCGACGAACAAACCTATGGCCCAGGTAAACGAAAAAAACATATTTGGCAAAACAATAATGACATTCCGATGTTTCTGGGTTAAGGAGCACCGTCATTCAGAAACAAAATAGCCGAAAAGTGCTACCTCTATCGTGGCAGGCGTCCTAAAGCGTTGTTAAGTACACTTACACTGAGCATTTACCCGCTGGGAGCTTTGTTGTTAGGTGCATTTCGAAAGATATACCATGTAGCCGAGAAATATCGAATACTTTATCTCGGAGTTGGTTCAGGAAATCCAATTTAATCGATGAAATAATAAAGTATCACCTCCATAAAAAATTCAAACCTAAAAACTTGAACGATCAGAAAACTGCGGGCACGAAATGTCTTTGTCTACTACAACAGTAGCTTGTCGCTGCTAGATATCACAGTCATCTGATACGCGAACCTAGCGCACACAGCAGCATTGCTCAATGTGTTACCCACCAACACATATTCATTAGCTTGAGCAACGTCCTGTATGCCTCTAGCCTCAGGTCATAGCGTTTGGGATACCAAGGCACGGGTGAAAGATAGGCCCTCTCCTACACAGCAGTCGCCAGTAGTAGACCCTACCGAACGCCTGATTTGTGATACAGTCGCTTAAAGCGAGTAAGCCACAGTATTATAAGGTGCTGCGGCGGTACAAGCGTCCCGGGATGTAACAATACCGATGCCGTACATATGCGGCACAACGAAAGCACAATGAAAGTGTGCGTTCGTACATATCTCCGAAACCATAAACGTATTCCAACAAGCAAGAGTCAAGGATCTTCCGGCTGGCTATTTTGTTTGCGGGTCACCGTGCTTTGACTTGTTTTTGTTCGAACTGAGACAATCGTGTTTCTCACGCACCGTCCTACTCCTCATTCCCTCCTGCACTCGTCAGATTTTACCCTTTTGAGGAACAATAATGAATACCACTGGCGTTGGGAAAACCAGAACACCATATCGTCACGACACCTGAGTCTGAAGGGCATGCTCCCAAGAGCTCACCTAACAGTGAATACAGCTTTTGCCTCTCTCTGAACTGCATCTCGTCTGATATTCTGCGAGTGTATTGATCATTGCCTACGACAGCAGAATGCTGATACACAGGCTACAAGCTACACATTCGATCGGTCCTTACATCCCGGCTGACACTGCTCGCCTCCTGCGGGATGCCTAACACAACTCAGCAGCGTACCGCACGCTTCACGCTGAGTCATATACGAAGCCTGAGCGACTACCTGCTACAACTCCTACTCCTCCTCCTCCTACTGCAACGACCACTGTTGTGCAGTAGCTATCACGTTCGGTAAAAGAGCATGTAGCCCGCACAACTCCTCACCTCCATCACTCAAGGCTGAGTTATAGGCAAACGTGGCGTTCCTGGTGATGCGGACCTCCGAGGCTTGGGCGAGAATAGAACCTGCCGTTCGACAAATACATACATGACTGATTTCAGATCACATCGACTAAACGCAGTTTGGGGCATAAGGTTTAGTTTCGAGCCCCTTCCCAAGACGACACTCCACAATATAACATAAACATAACGCCGGCGGAAGCAATTTCAACCGCTGTTTCAACTGTTACTTTGACTCGGTAGAATATGGGTGCGTGGATGTTCAACAAGATTTACACAGGAACCTCAAAGTCACCAAGCGTCACAGGTCAAGATCTGAGCTACGGCTACTCAGGGCTTGGTACTCATTGCCCCCCCTGTTACCGTGTCTGTCTCCAAAAACCAACCGAGCTTTGCTTCGGTTACGAGGTGTTACAATATTTCGGCCAGAAACGGAGATGAGTGGTCCCCGTTTGGAAATACGCGTTTGATAATATTGGAGGTCAGCTAAAAAACGACGAGGATGTGAGAAGATCACGTCTAGGGTCATTCAGCGAGACGGCGATCTCGCCGTACGCACCATGACACTACTAGACAGTACGAGCATGATCAGTGTCCTCAAAAATGACTACAGTGAAGCATTCATGAGGTCTGGTGGCCTGTGTCGAACGCTTTCCTCTTTGCCTAGAATAGAATGTGACGAGCCAGCTTTTGGCCCTCTCCAGCTACGGAAACAGGATGTTGTCGACACCTCAGTGTGTTCAACAATTGAAGTACCACCGAAGTATGTCATCTCATAGGTTCGAGGATACCATGGAGATCGCGCGGTTCGGGTGTCGAAACGGGCGTGCGTGGAACGATATGGTGTCTGTTGTGTGGCCTTTAACACAAAATAAACGTAGACGTAGCCTACAAGAATACCACAATGACTCGATCCCACGGCACTCTCCACACAATGGAATTGAGTCAGCAGGTTTGCGCCACACCGCCCACCCTCGTATATGACGTGTGTGGGAGAGGACCCGCGTTGAAATTGGCGCTCTGCAGCGAGTCGTGAAGATTATACCGCCGTCGAATGGTTTGGCGATATAATTTGATAAACACAACAATGGACCGAAAGTAGTAGGTGTGGACGTTGATTGGCTGATATCTGGTGATGACGTTAATAATTGGTGCCTTTGTATGTAAACAGAAGGGCATAATACGCGTTGCTTCGTATGTATCTCAATATGTTAGCATGGGATTGTACGTAGTAAATTTGGGCGTAAATTGTCTGACGATTGGTGTTGGCTCTAACTGGAACGTGGACAGACGGTAATTGGTGAGCATGCATTTCAAGTTCTTGCTGCACCAAAATAATACGCATTCCTTATAACATGTACTGGTATCGATATATGTCACTATCTTAGCATAGCGTCGCAAGAATCCCATAGTAGTAAACATCTCAAACAATAATCGATCGCAGAACAATGCAGTATATGAAAAGAAATACTCAAGGCACTGACGGCCGGCAGAACATTTTTGGGAGTTCGTGATCCTGGATGTAAAGCCAATTCGATCTCTCTCCGAGTTTCAGGGATCATATGCCTATGATTCAAGCCTCCACTAGCCCTCATACACGAAGCATTTGTGTATCACGATAGGAACCCAAAGAGACTATACAGTAGGCCTAGATGTATTCGACGCGCGAACAGTCGAGATGTACTGCAATAAGCATCCCAGAAGCGAGGTGGCCAGGGACGTGACCAGGACGTTCCTGCAGGACGTGGTTCTCTAGACGTTTGGATCCCGTGTCGTGGTTTTCAATGTTTCCCGACGCACGATTATTCATTACGAACTCAACATGCACCTGGGCTGTCTTGATTGTCCTCCAGTATTGGGTACAAATTTCGTTTAGGCCAATGACATTGCTCTCATACACGATATTGGCCCTATCAACCTGCACAAAAACGTGCTGTGTCTCCATTGTTTTAACCATCTTGAGGTCTATTGCGGCCGCGTGTTGATATGGTATGACAAGACCACGCCTCAAAGCAAAACCCTTGCCTTTACAATAGTGCACCGTTTTCTTATCACTAATAGGATGTCGCCCCTCTTCGTTGAAATCAAACGTGATCGCCTGCACGTGAATGGTATACCAATATGGCTTTCATTCTACACAAACTCCTAATTGCCGTTTCTCACCTCCGTCGTAGCCTGAGTTGTTCATGAAGTAGGAACAGCCATCGATGTTCATGTCCATTTGGATACCGTAAATGACACCACCTGCAGGTGGAAAATACAAGCGTGAGGGAGTTTGGTAGTACTTAACATTTTCACGCTTTGTCGGCTGTTGTCACATCCTTATCAAAGAGAGACACGAGGCTCGATACCCTTTCTTGTGTCGACGTTGAAAACCAAACGAAATGCTTTCAGCACGGCTTTAAATAGAGCATACATGTGCAGGGCAGATAACACTACTAACAAACCTGAATGGAGGCAAAAATGCATCACACTGCACGATGTCATCATAGTGCGGGAGATTGAACCATATATTTATCTGTGCATGTAAAATCTCTTGGTCCACGGTAAATATGTAGGCGAGATACACAGGAGATTGCAGGAGGCTGGGATAGGTGTATCTGGCCAACGGGAGAAATCTCTCTCTCCCAAGACCCAGAAATACGATAAGGACAACGCAATTCGAAAGATAAACAATAAATGACACCACCTGCAGGTGGCAAAAGCAAGCGTGAGGGAGTTTGGTAATGCTTAACCTTTTCACGCTTCGTTGGCTGTTGTCACATCCTTAACAACGAGAGACACGAGGATCGATACCCTTTCTTGTGTCGACGCTGAAAACCAAAACAAATGCTTTCAGCACGACTTTGAATAGAGCATACATGTGCAGGGTGGAGAACACTACTAACAAACCTGAATGGAGGCAAAAACGCATCACACTGCACGATGCCATCATATTACAGGAGATTTAGTCTTATATTTTTCTGTGGATGTAAAATCTCTTGGCCCAAGGTACTGATCTCTGTGATACGCATTGAGTTCGGATAGCTGTTTTGCTACATCGCAATTAGTTTACCAAATATTTGATCAGTCCCATAGTCATCTCGTAGCGAGTAGGCCACAGTAGCACAATGTACCTCCGTAGGACAAGCAACGCAGTATGTCTAATGCAGATTTAGTTGATACGCGGCGCAATGAAATTGTCGTTTCGTAAATTCGTTTTTCAGATCCTCGGGACCCGAAATGATGGCCCGACGAACAAACATCATGGTCCGTCTGGATTGTCTTTTGTTGTACTAGAGGCTTCGTGTTTTGCTTCGTTCTGTTCGAGCTAAGACAGCGTTCTGGGTTGCGCGAAAGACGTTTCACGAGACTGCAGTATACATAATAAGCGGCTTGGATTGCCGGAAAGACAACCGTCGGAAACGCCACAAAAAGCTTCGATGGGAGTGCCGGAAAATCCGTAGTCGTCGCAACGGCAGCAACGTGGGGCCGCCTTGGAGCCAATTCGGGGTCGGGCCACAATATTATATAATGGATTTCTTATACAATAAGAGCTGCTGGAATATCTTACCATGTTGTGGGGCCTCGTCAACGGCTAGGGCTGTTAGAGCATCTCTTCTGAAGCCGTCGGCCATAATCGTCTAAAGAGTCTGGGCGAGCATCGTATCTGGCGTCATTGTACCATCAACAGCTGGATCGCCAAGAGGGCATCTGCGTCGCTTTGGGTTGGCACGCGCTTGACCTCAAAATGTACTTTGTGCGATGATAGCATCGAAACTTTGCACGATGTTAGCAACGAACGGGTGATTTGTCCGAGGGGGGTGTAAATGTGGTAGGCAGCTAGGTATATCTATTTCTTGATCAACAAACTGATCGTTGATATAGCTTATATTCATTCGTGCAACGCAGTTGCGAGTTGTAGCAGGAATACGTCTTGTTTCTAAGTGTTTACCAATCACCTAGCGTACGTTGTACTCGTGCGCAGAAGCACGTTGCGAGAGTTTTCGTTTGGGTGTGTACCAATACAACAGAGAAGCTAACCGGCCACGAGGAAGTGCCAACCTCCACGGGCAAGCATCTAGGAGTGCTGCTGCGGGTCGGCCGTTAGGACGATTCGCAGGGTACAAATAGACACACAGCGTGCATCTCATGCCGAGCTGGGTTATGTCCTTCCAAATCACTCAACTGGATATCTGCTGAACTTTGTGTCTCTCGTCATCTACCGTTCTTCCCTTGTCTTTACGGCCGGCAAGCGGAGCGTTTCGACAAGAACATCTTCTGCCCTTCCCACCAGCCAGATAGCGTGTACCAACGTACGAACACATTCCGGTACTAGCATTCTGAGGGGTATCAGGCGACACGAGTACACCTTGATACATATTGAACATGCTTCTGTCACCGCAACCATTCTCCTTTAGGTCGGTAGGTATAAGATACGTGATGAAGCCCTCGCCAGCTGTAGATCCTGGTCGCCATTATGTGGGCAAGGTTGGACCTGTGGGCCCAAATAATTATCCTTAAAGGTGGAACCGCATCTGTGTGTCTACATGGGCTTCTCAAAACACCCCCTGCCTTCATTTGGGTACTGAAATCCAAGTAAGGATAGTCACGTCCTTGTAGACAGTCACCTACACAGAAGCTTGTTTATTGCAGTTTCTCACCTCCGACCGAGGTGGCTGAGTTGTGCGTAGCTGTGGTGATGCCGTTGATGTCGATCTTCGACGCAGAAACATACATTGCACCTGTCGGAAAAAATCAAGAGGGTTTTCTTTCAGAAAAGGAAATCCTCGGTCGCTTCATCTCCTCTCGGGTTCCTTAACCACTCATTACCAGGTATGATACATGGATGGCAAAACTCGTCACCGAAACGTTCGAGACCCCACACAGAGAAGTAAATCAAGGAGTCATCAACTGACAAGCGGGCTGACCCAGAACACAGAAGAACAATAATTTGGTTTAAAAGCTGTCGGGAGGATATGAAGCCATATATGTAAACAAGCGGAATATAGCCAATAATGCAACCTTGTTGACGAAAGCGAGCACCGTTGTCCGTAGGTGACCGTGTTCCTGTTTTACTTGTAAGAGACAGCTGCACAGCTTGCGTTTGGCTGGCGAACTCCTACAGCGGATCTGGTGGACTGTACGGTGGATTTGACTTGACCAGGGACACTTTGGATGTTGTTATGAGTTTTGAATACTTAGTCGGAGATATCGTCTCCCTCCGATGTTGAAATTTGCTATTGTCTTCGCTTAGTAATCAGTGTGTGAAATGATCAAATAAAGCATCCTTGCCTCACATTGCCAACATCAGGATACGTCACCCAGAAGCCGACGTCGAGTGACAATGCACTCGCCACCCGATAAACAGATCCATGAACTAGGTATATAGACCGACACATTAAATGTATAAAAAACAATAAGTGGGATGATTGCAAATTGGGTAACACAGCAGTGATACGCATGAATCTAAGAGGAGCCAGGGGTAGGACTGCAGCAAAACAAACTGAACGTTCTACTGCATTGCGATGCAGATAATCTAGCCTGTATAACACAAGTATTCTCACCTCCATAACCCCCTAAGTTGTTGGTGAACGACGTATTGCCATCGGCGGCCAGGGAAGAGTCCACAGCGATGCTAATGGCACCTATAGATCGGCAAAAAACCGTTGTGAGTGTTCTCAGGCCGTTACACACAAAACACAATGAAGGCCCGTGAGCAACCCTGCAGCCTAATGGTAAACATTTTGGATTGTTATATCCTATATATGAGTCTTTTGTATTCGCCAGCTGATCATCGCGTGATTGAAGTAGCCACCAAAATCAATCCTAATCAACACTTGGTTATGAGTTGATATGCAACCTTACTCTTGTTGCAGATCACTCATCAAGCCGATGTTTGACATGACGTATCAAAATACGGCTCTCTTTACGCCCGACAGGCATTTAAAGAATATACTTGAAGTATAGCCCATCGCTCCACAATTCGATATTTCCTCAGTGATGTTATATTCGGCTCTGTCACGTCAACCGGGGCTTTAATTGACCGGTCGGTCTGTTCGCGGCCCTCGTACCCCAAAACCCACGTCGTTGCGTCAAGTTTAAATATATACAACCACGTGTCACAGCTGCCGTCAGCAGGTGCAGTGTAAAATTATCAATATATGTATGCTCGAAGTTTAAAACAACGAATAAACACGCGTTTGTGGTTTCGGTTCTGATAAAGGGACGTATCGAGTTTTATACCTGGTACCAGGTATGCGATTTCCTACATGAGCATCTGTTTACTGACCGACCAACCTGCTGGGTGACTAAACCAAACTGTAGATTAGGGCACTGGTATCGCCAAGGGCGCATATGTTTGCTACATCAAAGACCTTTTTTTTTTAGCGTGTTTAATGCTGCTATATGTGGTTTCTACTCGGAACTATGAATTATCGGTATGTGGCTACTAATAGCATGTAGTTCGGTCATAAGAGCACCGCCGTCTCAACCTGCCAGCACGTCACGCCAATCGGCAGTGAGAGGTGTCGTAGCTACTATGTATTAGCTACGCGAGGAGGGCAGAGAGTATAAGTGGCGGTGACGCTGTCGGAAGCTCCCTTCTGCACTCTAGTGGAAGGGAACGGCGTTCAGCGGTTTCCAAAACTTTGAACCCGTATGCAAACAGGATACGCATTTTGGCAAGTCGTGAGAAAACAGGTTTCGGTTACACTCGATACGGCCGATGGAAAGGAAATATCACTAATGTCAGGTACCACTGCTGTGCTTTTATTTCACCTAACGTACACACATATTGCATACGATCGAGGTGTGCTGGTCGAACACACGCTTTGTGCTTGCGAAGACGTTGGAATAGCTACATACGACAATGGACATTCTACCGATTCAAACGTCCCGATATGCAAATACAGGATACGAATAACTAGGACCAGGGAACAATCGAGGGCTGCTAATCCTCCGACGAAATCGGATTGGATCCAAGGTGGGTAATAACAATTCCCGTCCGGTCAGCGCGTACCGCACTATGAATCATTGATATCCTAGTTACTACTTATGACTCCTTTGTCATCGGGGAGGATATACCAACCCTAATTTCTAGTAGTATCATAAATTTCTACAGTATATACTGTATGTGGTAGGACGTGTAGTAGTTGCTTGTACGCGTCGGCCGCAGCAGCAAGCACCAGTAATCAGAACGGAGTATACCAACAACAGCATTACGAAATAAAGCAGTATCGATAGCGCTAGCAGCAGCAGTAGTAGTAGTAGTAGTAGTCGTAGCAGCAGCAGCAGCGGTAGTAGTAGCAGTAGCACTAGTAGTAGTCGTGGGTAATGGTAATGCAAAGCTGGTATAGCGCATTACCTGCATCGTTATACCCACCCTCTACATATGAAAGGGTCAGTTCCCCTTGGAGCTGTCTCCCTTCGAGAGCATGGAATCATAGGAAGTCGCTTGTGCGGCCTCCTGGGCCAAACCCAACGCCAGCATACTGGAGATCAGCACGCGAATGCCAATGATTGGTGCTGCACTACAGCCGTCTGATAACGTCATCAGCATTCATCGCCTTCTTCGTCATCACTGATACACCGTAGGTGGTTGTACTTGCCCACCTTAGTTAGACACAGGGCGAATCCTAGACATCTCAAGGCGTTTCTCACCTCCGCCGCCACTGACTGAGTTGTTGTGAAAACGATTGTGGCCGTCAACGAGCATAGAGCTCCCAAACACTGCGCACATGGCACCTGCGAACAAGCAACAGGCATCTGGCTAAATACATGAAACAAAAACACACACAAGACGGGTCTGGCGTACGATTCGTAGGTGGGAATCATTCGAGTACGCATGCCACCATGTGTCATGTTCGCTTTTGGCGGAACAATGTGACACTCTAAATGCCGGCGCGAGACATTGTGCTTATCTAGACTAACACACCTACGATAGAAGGGAACATCCAATGTACTCTAATATGTAAAGCGGTTTCGCCACACACAGGTGGAATCAACAGCTAAACATGTCAACATAATATATAGACACCGTCTCCAAACATTCGACGCCGAATACCCAAACCCACTACCCCAAAAGACGAATACTTCGAAGATGTGGGCCCGATGTGTGAGCTATGGATTATTTTGCGATGTGCTTGACTTAGATCAAATCGAAACGCCCTGTGTGAAATGATGAAGCATGTCAAGGATCTGTCTATGTGGTATAAGATGCAGAGGTAGCACGGAGTGTCCGTGAAAAACACTGTGATCAAGAAGAAAATATATGTGTTGAAAAGGCGCGTGATTGGCAAAATGTGGAAACCAATCAGAAAAGAGAAAGGCCATGGGAAAAGCCTACACGTGCATGCGTGGTGCCAAGTAACGGCATCATCGCCAAGTCCGTCCACTTCCCAACGATTACCGAGAGTGGTGATTACAGGCACTTCAACTACAGCCAGCGTTTCAACGGCGTCGCCCCAAACCGATGTCGAAGATGCTGCCATCGTATAGACCTTCACCTACGTAGATCACTGTCCTTGAGGTTGTCCAATGCGCTGATGAAAACGTCAGAGTCTTGGCCTTTCTCCATAGCCATGTAATCATTGTTGAGTTTCGATGTTCACTACCGTTGCCGGGTCGTGGATATACCGTCCCCCCCCAATCCACCACATCCCGGCTTTGAAGCATTCTTTGTATTTTGATGGCGTTGATTTGTTCGAGTATCCTAACTGCAGAATCCCAGGTCGCCAGATCAAGGATGGGGTAGGCAAGCGCCACTATGCGGATATATCTTTATCGATACCACCGGGCCCCCTTGGCGGTTCCCAAGGGAGGAGAGTATTATTGTGGCTTAACCTCTGTTAGACACGTGACTAACGGTTTACGCTGCACAGCTCAGTACCATTGTACGGAGCAGAGTGGTTGTCGCCAAGGTGGCACAGACTACGCGCGAAACTATGTTAATATTCCATAGTGTTGAAACCCCAAACGCACTATTCCGCCAGTTACCCCGTTCTGTATAGAACTACTTTGTTTGATGTCACACGATCGAACGCACAAAGACATTCGTGTTTTACCCGCCGCATTGTTAATAGTTAGTGTCCACGCAGAGATGCGTATGCAGACTACACATTACACAGCGCGAACACTGTTGCGATTGCCCCGCCACCGCTATGTCGTGTGTACGTGGCCACTATTTCATGCGTACGAGAGTTTCTTCAACATGACGTAAGATGCACGAGTATCGATAATGATTATTACGGAGGACCATAGTAATCAGGACCCACGATGTTCACAAAAACCCATATATTAAGCAGTTTTTTCTAACCATGTTTGGTCCTGATTACTATGTTCCCCCGTAATAGGAATTACTTTTGAAATGACGCATGCTACGATAGAAGTGCACCATTTTGTTTTTGAGGCCCCTCACTTGAGGAGCTCCGTACCTCTTCCAAAATATCATTTTGGGAAAAAAATAAAATGGTTACCCGATGAACAATTCCATGGCCTAGGTATACAACAAAATTGTTGCAATTTGTTCTTTTTAGGTTCCGACGATTTGGGGTTAAGGAGGCCCGTCATTCAGAAACCGTTTCCGCCAAAACGTGCTACCTCTATCGCAGCCTGCGTCAAATATAACTGTCTACTTACTCCCCATCGAAAACACATTCTGAAATGACTCTCACCTCCTTGGCTCTTTGAGTAGTTGTTGAGAAAGGAGGTGCGGCCGAATGTTTGCAACGTAGATCTTCCTTCGACCGCTATAGCACCTGCAGGTAGGCAACAGTTCCCGCCAGAGTCATCAGCCCATTCGAAAGAGCACGACGATGGCGGCTCATGCACGTCTCTACTTTCTGGACTAGGCACATACGGGTATGATTATAATGCTCATGAAAACCTGTTTTGCCAAGAAGGGTTTGGCGAGTAGGTGGCATTTGATGTAGGCTGCACGAAGGCATGCTTGGGATTGGGCTTATTGCAGGATGTTTTCGACGTTCCCATACTTGGAGGGTTTTGATCAGACCCGTGTGACACGGCCAACCATACGCGCCTTACAACCGATTACTCAATAGTCTGAGCCCGTCAGTTCCAGAAGAGACGTGTCACAATAGGGGCGATTCGTAAAACGAGGAACTATCTCCTTCACTCAGACGGGCCATCCCACGGGTTGGGCATATATACTCGCAATACAACCAACACAATGACATTTTGGAAAATTACGCCTTGTACGCGATTGCAAACATATTTATTACTTGTTCGGTTGAGGAGCTTAACCATTCCGAACTGCGTAGGCCCAGACTTAGCCTCCTTACTATGGCATGGCTGGGACATCGTCGCAACATCATTTTTGTGCTTGACGTCTGGCAACAGTTCATGAATATGGAGTTGCCTGGAGTTCATGGGGTGGTATCATTTCATCTCCCAGTCGGTGCGGCGAGTACCGGCGGTGGTAACATAGTTCAGGCGTGACTCGGGAGAGCATCAACACCGAAGCAATGGTTTCTTGAGACGCACCTGGTGGACGTTTGTATGCCGTGGTTATTCCTCCCATGGGACGTCGACGCTAAGGGCTAGAATTGTGACGTGTAATTAGCTAATTAGAGATCGCCTTCGCTACCACAGCGATACCTGTACAACTTGCAATCTGTAGCGTATTCCGGGTGACGAAAAACAGGAATAATACATGCATCAAGGCGTTTCTCACCTCCGCGGAGCCCAGACAGGTTGTTGTCAAACGTGCTGTCGCCGTCAACGACGACAACGCAATTCTCTGTAGCGTACACGGCACCTGAGAATACGCAACGAATAATGTAAGCGTTATCATTCCCATGAAGATAGGCTGACGACGGCTTTTTGTGCTTGTTCGAAACCTGGTTCGCCGCATCCAGCACAAAAGCACTGAACCGCAAAGCAAATATATACCAGGTACGCAGTAATCTGGCTCTTAATTCGCATACGACGTCGAGATTGGCTTCGAATGCCAAACAAAGACAGAAATATCTTGTGCTGGACATTGTGCTTAACTTACACTACGAAACCAAACCATGTCGAAACACAGCATCACGACCGGCCACAGAGGCAAGCCCTAACGCAGGTGGCACGAACGGCCAAGCCTGTCGATACCGGGTGCAATTTCAGCACAGTTGAAGAGATACAGGGGAAGACCCTCACATAAACGACGAAGGCGTCGAGCCCATGGAAACGATAAAATAGATCGCGAGGTTGGTGTCGCATACCTCGGTAACGTTGGCGATATCGATATGTGCAGCAGAACTACCGCATTACAAGGCCGGTACATGTGTAGACCATTATCGAGCTTTTCCTGTGTGACAGCAATCTGGCATTGAAACAACGCATTTCAAGGGGATTCGTACCTCCGAGTTGATTGGCCACGTTATTGTTAAATGAGGCGTCGCCGTTCACATTGACAGACGCATTGAACAGCACAGCGATGGCACCGGCGGGCGGATAGTTGAACCTGCCAGTCATCTCATTAGTCGAAGTCATTATGAAGACCGCGACCCAAACTTCTACGATACTAGATTGTTCTCCCCGTGCCGTACTATGGAATGTAGACACACACCAAACCTACCGTGAAACCCCTGACATGTATGTGGCCTACGTATCGTTAATGCTTCACCTTCACATTGTTCGGATCAGCATTTTGAGCTGCAAGTGTTTGCATTGTCGAATCCGATGAGTATTATTTTGCGCGGCTTCAAACCACACTAAGCTTACATATCAGCGCCAAGCGACGGTGAGCAACATCTTCTCAAATGCATAACTCTTTCACGATTAAGCATGTTAATGCCGGACGCACTCCTATACGGCGGTCCCCGAAGAACCAAACGACAGCAACATAGTGTGGATGATTACTTCAAGTTAATTAACGTACCATATAACCTCGTCTAGCATCGTCGCCGCTGTCGTCGGCTGTTTCGACACCAAACTAGCGCGCTACAGCATTGCTCTAGGAGAGAGGTAATGCTACGTTTTTAACGTTTGAAATACACAAAGAGCTGCAAACAATCCGCATGTGACATCACCCATTTCGAGGCCACGCTTCTCACCTCCGGCATCCGTGGCAAAGTTGTCGATAAAATCGCTGCTGCCGTCCACTTGAAAAGAAGAATAGTAATACATAGATATTGCACCTGCGGGTACGGGACACATTAGTCGCGAGAGTTATCAGCCCACTTGGCGGAGTACGGCGACAGCGTCTCGCGCATGGCTGTGATATCGGGACGAAGCACATACTGGTACGGTTAAATGTGGAATCAAAGTTTTCGAGATGCACTTGGCGTAGTATTAGCACTGGATGGATGGTCCAAGTACGCATGCTTCCAGCTGGACCTTTAACGAGGCATTTCGAAGGTTCCGACACCGGTGAGGTGCCCTCGCCCAATTTAAAACGACGACAAATCGGTGCAAAAGACACCCCGCTGAGATTTGGCGTCCAACAAGCGGCCCACTAGGGGTTTACCAACAGTTAGAACCCGGCAATGCGAAACGTGGTGTCGATTGCTCTTGCGTGTCGGACATCCAAAGGGGATGGTCGTATACTGAGTTACTTGGGAGTCGTTTTAAACAATAAACTTGACCGGGACGTTTTGCCGCGGCTTAACTCCTCGTCATAAACTAATCACACGGAGCGCGAGGCGTACAGACCCCACTTTCGTTCGTTTCGATTTCGACTCACGAACTACCCAACAGCCCGAGCCTCTGCTTCGCCCTTGAAATTTCCTGCTGCTTGATTTTCGTACAGGTTTTCTATTTAAAGGAATGTTTGAACCGTCAGTCATCCTCTCACTGCTTACTGCGTCCCTGATGCTTACTCCGGTGGTTTCGACAAACTTCCCCTGGATATTTACGAAAGGAAAATGAATGACGATTCTGTTACGTGATGGTTTCTTTTCGAGTGCTGTCTGTGACCTCTTCGCCACTTTTCTAACGCTTACTGCTGCAATCGTTCTGGGAGTTTGCGTTGTTGCTTGATCGACCATACTGCTGTGACGTACCTCTGATAACTAAAGTGGCGTCGGAGAAAATACGTACGTACCAGGTGCCCGCGCACGAGTACATCTTGCTACGGTCCAAGTACTCGCCGTAGTCCTAGAAACGAATACACACCCATCCTGTACTGCTTCAATATCTTTGGGGTTGTGCACTGCTGTCTGTGCCATGTTGGTTTGGCTTTTCCACTGCTGCTGCTGATGTGGTGCTGCTGTGAGGGCATGCCTGAGTGTTCATCAACCTATAACTATGACGTGAAGATATGTGTTCGACAAATGTACTTGTTGAGCCGCCCTCCCATGGTCTTACCTAATCGTGCATAAAGTTTGGCCTAATCAACAGTCTACGTCATACCTGATACCGGGTATGTGTTTACCAATGAAGACCATTCATATACACGCTTGAGGGTGATGACGATGTTCATTTTAAGGTTCTACGTGAGGGTTGACCAATCGGCAGCACATGTAATTCATTCACGAATGAAGTGGATTATGTTCGGGAAAATATGGCGGGATAAATGCTGGGTTCTGGAGCGAGCCTTAGAACTTTACATTTTGAGCAGTTCAGCAAGAAGTACACCCGGTGGTTGTGGCCCTGCTGCTACCCATCCCGCAGGGGGGGCGTCTCACCGCTGGTCATTCCCGGCGGGATGATGAAGGACTAGACAACGCCCAGCACTGCGTTAATCGGGTCGTGAAAATAAGGCGACTCAGGTATAGTTGACAGTTTACTATAGACAAGAGCGACGGCGCGGGAACGGTAACGGCGGCCCAAGGAAACCAACATCATTCCGAACTAATGGACGATCGACGACCAGCCGAGTTTCAACCGTGGTCGGCCGAGGGACGGCGCGAGGGAACCTAACCCTAACCCTAGCAGTACTACACTATATGTTCATAAGACATGGGGATACGATGTAGGTCTAGTCAAATTCGGGTTGGTTGAATAGAGGGGACTTCTTTTATGCGTAGAGCAGGTTAAGCCTTGAAATCAAACCTCGAACATGTCTATACCGACCGCACCGGAAATTTCAATCCAAACGCCATGAACGGTTCACCGTCCATCATCAAGTTCGCCGATTATCACACGAGATGGAACGCAGTCTACCCCATTATCGACGGTTTCGGTGAATACTCCCCCCACCGATTGAGCTTTTTTTTATCAAAGGTCTCCTCGTACGCTTGAGGCTCAATACTGCGAGTACAGGTCTACACACAGTAGTGTCGAGGTTAAACATGTCGAGCAAAAGGGCTATTTCTGGTGCGCAGTTGTTTCGAGGTTTGATACTGCGAGTATTGACCTCTACACATGAATACGATATTTATCGGCCCGGGTGATCGCTGGACCAGAATCACGAGTGCTCTCCGCGCTTCGCGGCTTCTTTGTCGACATGAAGTGGACCTTTTCGTTTCCTTCTTCCGCCACCGTGCCCGCCTACCGTCACCTTACCCGGGGAGGGCCTGCCCGGTGGCCTGCCTGAGGGCTATTGCGAGCGACGTCGGCTCCGAAGTGTGCCAAATATTCTAAACGTCGGCATGCATGCCCGCTCATTGCTGATTTCGAAATTTGAATCGATTTAGTACGTAGTAGTTGTAGTCGTATTAGTAGTAGTATTTGTAGTAGTAATACTGTAGTAGTGTCTTTGCTGAACATTCAAATAATGGTGTTTCCGTCGTATGGTGTGTATGACGCTTCCATCGAGATGAGGTGAATTTGTTCGTTCGCTTTTTTGACTATCATGCTCGCCTTCTTCGACCGTACCAGGGAGGATCTACCCGACCGCCTGCTCCAGGGTTCGTTCCTGCGGTGGATTATTAACGCCGAATTCGTGATATGTCTGCTTCCGTACAGAGCACAGGCTGTCATGTCGTGAGTGTCGTGCCTTGTTTCAGTCCCTTTTCAAGCAGCCTTTCCAGGGGTATAGTGCACTAAATATTTTTGACAAGTAGTCCCCCGTTCGATTTCACCTTTCTGTCTGTCTATGCCAGTCCCAATAACTCTTTCATGGTGTTAATGTACGAGTTCGTGTTCATACATATCATACACACCTCTGTGCTGGTATTTTACAGGTGTACACGGCTGCTGTGGCTGTGATACAGGAGTATTGCTGCTACAATAGCATTACTGCTACAAAAGAAGCTGCTGCTGCTGCTGCACTGCGATGTACATGCTTCAATCTTATTTGGCAATACTGTTGCTTTTACGGCCTCGACTTGATATACCGTTCCTACATTTTATCGTCCATTAAGGCTATACGCGGAGCAGCGGCCAGCATCAGCCCACCGCGCCGAAGCCCGCTTGTAAGTAGTATTGTCGACGTTTGATGTAGTGCTATACTCGGTATGTTCGTCGGTTTGCACTGCGAACCTCCAGAGTCTACACCGTACTTCCAGCCTCTTGATGGTGGGGGTACTACACGGTTTCTTCCCTCCGTACTCCTCGCCGTCGTGATTGTAACCAGGGGTGGTCATGGGCAGGCGCAGGTGGGCCGGCCCGGGTTTGGGCCGGCCAGGTCCAGTCCGACCCGGCCCGGCGCATTTATTTTTCATACCAGGTATGATGGGACGCGACCAAGGCCGACTAATCAAATGTTCACTTCATGGGCCGCAGCTCGGCCCGACCCATGGAATTGTCATCTAGTTGGTGACGGCCCGGCCCGGGCCATCAAATGTTGAAGGGATGGGTCGCAGCCCGGCCCAGCCCGTCACATTTTCAAACCTGCACGGTCCGGCCCTGTTCGGCCCGACCCGTCCCGGCTCAGCCCATGACATTGGGAGCGAGGTGCTCGACACATAATCTCTATACGGGTCGGTCCACCCAATCTGTGGGCCAGCCCGTGGATTAGACGGGCCAGGTTACGGGCCGGTTCACGTGAGACCCTGTATTAGAAGGTACAGGCTGACGTGTATTTTTGAAGTTCATACCAGGTACCTGGCATTTGGTTTCCACTTACATTTCCTTCTCAGTTCCGTAGATCAGCGTTTTCTGGCCTATGAGATACGCATTCCCGCTACCGACACACTTGTGCTCCTTCCACGGTCTGGTCCGATGGCTTCCGTCCATACTGGTGAACCAACACTTCCTTCTGCTACTGCGACTTTCACCAGTGATCTCTTGGCGGGGGCGTTCCACGCCACAGTAAGCAATTATCATTCCCAGTTCGACAAGGACACACAGGAAAGCGAGCGTCGGTGGAGCTCTCGGCCAGAAGATGTTCCCCGCCTGGGCCTACTTAACGAAGGTTTCACCGGCAGGTCCGTCTGCGCCGATTCATGGCAAGGATGTCACATTTTGTCTGGGTCGCAGAGACAGCACGGAGTGTCCTCTGAACACCCACAACGGCACCAAGGCTTTGGTCAGACATTTGAACGAAACCACAAAACAGAGTGAACTTCGGTTCTCGCCGCAAGCAGCATATCAACACAGGCAAAGAGTCAGCGCGCAGAGAAACTCGTCGACGCCGTTGTTCCTACTTACGCAGGAGGTTCGGCTCGGGAAAATAAATCAGGGCAACACTAAACCGATCTTATTTTCGTTTGGTACAGGTTGTACACGAGCCGGCCCGTTTCTCCATCCGCGAAAGCCCGTTGGTCGCCTAAATTGCTTGAACAAAATCTCACTTCTACTTTCCAGCTTCTGGACAAGCCGTGGTCACAGGTGCCGTCTCTTCTCCCCCCCGGTACGTGCCTTCATTTTCATCGCAAAGACTGTTCAGCATTCCCAACGCTCGTCGATGTTCATCGAATTTTGCTAACTCATGCTCTCTCGCTTTCCGCCAGGAATTTTTTAGCACAAGAAAAAGTCCCTACGAGTACGAGTATGCACTCGGGGGGGCTCAAATCTGCGAAATCGACCTTAGTGATATCGAGGTTAATCCACTAGACCATCGGCGTCGCCGACGTCTCATGGTCAGGGCTAGTGCCGTCATCGTCGTAGACGTAGTAATTCTCCACATCTCATTGGCCGCGCCCCGGGCCGGGCCGCGGAAACACGTGGGCCGCCGCATGGGAGGGTTGACGTCATAAGAGTAGTAGTAGCAGTAGTAGTAGATATGGTAGCGGTAAACCACATTTCATGGGCCGGAAGCCAGGTCGGCCAGTGAAAACGCGTGGTCCACCGGATGGGCTGGGCACAACGGCCAATATAGAGCCCACATCTCATGGGCCGCGACTCGGCCCGGCCCATCGAATGTCATGACGATGGGCCGCGGCCCGGCCCTGTCCATCGTTTCCCTTGGGTGCTGGGCCGTGGCCCGGTCTGGCCCATCACATTTTCAAACGCTCACGGCCGGGCTCGGCCCGGCCCATCAAATACACAAAATTCTCAGTCAAACCCGGCCCGGCTCTTCACATTTTCAAAATACTCGGCTACCCCCGGACCCGGCACGGTCCGAACCATCAAAGCGTTCAGATCGGCCGGGCCCGGCGCGGCCCGGAACACCGGCCCGTGACAAGCCCTGGTTGTAACAACTGCCGCTCTTGTCGATGCTGATGGCGAACCTCTGAGTACGGTACAGGGCCCCTGAATACAGGCGGCGGATAGAGTAAACCACGTTACCCTCATTAACGAGGAGCGAGGACCGTGTGTGCGTTACTCCGAAGCCGTGCTCACCACATCCAGTACATTGCACACAGCCACATACTCGTAGGTGTCATTAGCGATCTGCCTTAACACCCGCATGGTTTGTACGATTCATGTACGCATGATCCAACCTTTCGAAATGGACTCCGAGTAGGAAATACATAGTCTGGTTGTTGGGTCTTGACAATTGACATCGCCATGCATCCAAAACGCATTCTACATCCAGACACAACAAAGTAGGATGTCCGGCCATGATACTCTCCTCGAATGCAGGAAGATTCAATCGCCAATCCAGTCAACATCGTACTACATCACCCCTTCTGTGTCGAAGTCTATATCCGAAGCTCTACTCCTAAACGAGAAGGCGGCTTCGAGCTCATGGGCACGATGTACTTAGGGAAAAAACCAAACCAATGGTACACCTGTTCCCCTTGGAGTCAAAAACAGGTACAGCCTGAGACTAAGTAAATAAACGCACGCCACGAGAGCCCTGGGGTTGGCGAAAAAAAGCTTGCCTACGGAGTTTGCGCAGTGTTCGCTTTTCATATTTTACGAGCGGTTATTCATTTTCCGTTGTATTCTTCCCCGTAGGCGATGGATAAGTAAGTAGTGGGGAGGTTTGAAAAATACACACATAGAACATAGAGAATTACGCCGTGAAGGCCAGAACAAAAGAACAACGTGGTGAGCAACAGTGAAACAAAACAAAAGGCACAGTGTAGGCAAGTGATTAACCCTAAACCCACAACCAAAAACGTTGAAACCCAGCCACAGTAATTATATACAGTATTATCTCGATAATTTCACCTTTGAAACAGGTACTATGTCCTTTAGGCCATTCACGTGGTTCCTGTGGCGATATTTGCAGTTGCTTTGAGTATGTACCTATTTTATTTGCCAAAAATGACCAGGTATACCTTTTCTGGGATATTGTCCATGCATTTGTTTCCACCCTCGGTCCAGCGGACGTCGGTGATATCGACGATGTGCGGACGTGCGACAGACTACCAGAACTACAAACCTAGTGAACGTGTCAAGAGTTCCTAGCGTGAAAACAAACCCGGCATTGAAATAGCGCATTCCAAGCGGATTTCACATCCGTACTGGCCGGCTGTGTTGTTGACGAAGTTGGTTTTGCCGTTGATGTTGACGGCAACGCTTTCAATCCCAGAAACAGCACCTGCGGGTAGGTAAACGCATCGGTCAGTGTTAGCTTACGCGAATACTCCGAAGATCGCAGCTGCTGCAGTTCTCTGACTGCGCGTTTGAAACTGACAGCCCGCATTTACGAAATATAATGTTGATCAAGATGGCCTAAATTGTCCAAGCAACTACCTGGTAGGAAATTGGGTATATCATCCCCATCTTCTGGGCAACAATACAAGAAGCAGTTATATGAGAAATAGTAGTTCAACGCCCGCACAAGATAGAAAACGAGGTCACTCCATAGCGTGCCACATACCTAGAAAACCAAAACTCACAATCACACAACCTTCGAGCTTCCAGCAGTGCCAACGTCCGAACCACTGTGAAACGAATATATTACAGTGACGACATCATCAGCAGTGTTATCTCACTTGCTACCAAAAATAACGAATATGCTGGCAGTTGATGCATCTCCAACGGTGTCATCGCAATTGCTGGCAAAACTCAAAACATCTACAATTGGATAACCCCGTTGGCCCACTGTGGTCAAAACCTAGGAGAAGGGTTCTCCATTACCTGCGCGGGATGTAGTTCTCGCTGTATGTAGAACAAAGAAGGAGACGATGAGAACACTTCAATTTGACCCGAGAAAAATACGAAACCGAAAATTGAGGATTGCAGCTGGTGAGGGCACCCAAAATAAGAAATCAGGATTGGACGCCAAAATGATTGTTTTAACAGCGGGCCCGCACTTCTAGGCCAAGGAAACTAGATAAGTCTAGCTGCAGCAAAACCAAAGTGGTATAACCCACGTGGCAAGGCTATTCTTAACTGCCTTAACGAACCAAAACTGCGGTATCGCGCCTTAACTGTTGACTAGGTACAACAATGCGGTAGAACGTGTCTTGAGTCAAGGGGAGTTTGAATTATTTCGGCTCCTTTCCTTTACTTTGATAGTTCCGGTCCAACGGTGCCATGGTGGGATATGATAACAGCGTGACTTGCGCTACCACGGCACGCAAGGTGTGAAACAGTCCTTCAAGCAGTCCCTTCTTGGAAAAGGGCGATAAGACAGCTTTTAAAGATACAAAAAAGCATGGAGCCTATACAGTCAGTTTACGTAATTCCGGCTCTACCGAGAATGGTTAGGCATCAAGCTTTGAACGGCAATTTATTAGACTGTCGGTACACTTTAGGCACTTTCTGCTAGAGATTTCGTTACGCGACACGAAACAAAAAAGTGGGAAGCGACGGCGAGAAACATCTACCCAAACTTCAATAACTCCAGTATCTGGCGCCATCTTTTCACGAACGAACCATGCTACGTTGAAAGAAATACACTTGGGCCCAACCTATTCGAACTGATGGCGCTCCAAAACCAAGGAAGTACCCAACGCCTTCGCAATTGCATTTGAGTTACAACTGTCTCATTGTGATATGCTTACAGTGGTCTTATTTTCTCGGTGTCGTTTTACATGTCAGGAAACTGTTTTTTTCTTTTCTTTTACGTGGTATCACAAAAATTAAAAAGAGACCAAAATGAAGATGCAGATCTCCATCTGTTTTACGATGCAAACACTCGATGAAGACAATGAACATCAAAAGGAGAGCAACAAGATAACAATGAACGGGTGCTCTATCAGCAATGGCAGGCCCCATTGAACATGTGTGGCCGGCGCATTGGACTTGGAACTGTCGACGAGCCTTGTCCCTCCAATAGCAAAAATATTGAAATTCACTGCTCCAGCTGCGTTCGACGGGAAAACGTTCGGTGGCTCCTGCCGGGTCTCCCGTCTCGTAAATCCGTGTTCAGACACACTCCAAGACCCAAGGCATGGATTTTCCGGGAACATAGGTCGGGTTTAAGTCTCGTAGCGTCGGAAATGGCTGGTGTTATGTGCTAGATCCTGCCAGGAATGCTGTTAGTTTGAGGATACTCTGCGGGAACGTTTCTACAGGAGGTAGCAAGGCTGTAAGGGAGTGCTTTTCGGAGGCTTCTCTGGCAGAACCGAGCATGTAACACCAAACAATCACGTCGCCGTGAGACTTAAAACCAAATTCTCTTCCCGGGGAAACTTAGTACTGGGCTTTGGAGTGTGTTCGAACCCTGATTTAACAGCTGGAAGACGCCACAGGAGCCGCCGAAAGCGTTCTTGTAGATCGCAGCTGGAGCGGAGAATTCAACGGTTTGGCAGACTGGAGAAAAAAGACTCGTCGACAGATCCAAGCGCAGTGCGCCGGCCACACATGTTCAATGAAGTCTGCCATTGCTGATTGATCATCCTTTAGGTATTATCTTGTTGCGCTTCCTTCGGTGTTCATGTCTTTGTCGCCGATATGGATCGTAAAACCGCTGGATATCTGGGTCTTCATATTGGTCTCTTTCTAATTGTTTTGATACCACGTAAAAAACGAAACAGTTTCCCGAAAGACAAAAATGACATCGCGAAATGAACACCACTGTACGTAATCATTAGGGTTTCTCTGAAGGCGGCGCGTACAATGATCCTCGAAAACTTGGTTTTGGTGGCGTATTCAACTCCTTATGTAGGGGACCTTATAAACCGTAGGACCCCCCCCCTCCGCCCACCGCAGCATGGCTCAGAATGGCCTCAGGGCACCCGGTGACAGTACTACAAATGTTTACGTGGGGATAATGAAGACAAAATATATTGTTTCACGTCGTTGCCGCTGTCGTGGACTATAATGACGATAATCGAGCGGCAAAATATTAGCGGATGTGTGATCCAATGTTTTTTACGTTCGTAGTACAATACTCCAGAGTTGTAAATAATCACGCCGTCACATTTTATTACCTGTTGTATTTCAAGACGATCTTCTCACCTCCGTTAACCTGGGCAAAGTTGTCGACAAAGGAAGCGCTGCCATTGAGTCGCATTGAGGAGCCGTCATACAGGTATCCAGCACCTGAGGGTTACAACCACGAGTCGTTAGAGTATTTAGTCAACTCGAGGGAAGACTCCACAAATAGCTTGTCCATGACTCCAGTATCAGGCGTCAGCACCGACTGGGTATGACATACCGCAAACCACGTGAAAGGTACCGAGTTTAGTTTGGCATCGGATTGGCATTGTGTGAGCGCCCAAGTACATACCCTCAACATCGCAGGAGCGATTAAAATAAACCAGCCATCAGTGGTATGTGGACAATTGCCTGGTGTTCTTCGAAGCAACACCAACACCACCGAGGTACTCCTTTTTGGTACTACACTTGATGACTTATCGTGCTTGTGATTTGGCTATTATTTCAACATTAATCCCCGATGCACGTTAGGGCCACCGGTTAGATTTGCGGAGAATGGGCTAATGTGGACGCCATGGCATTGTCAACACCCTACTGTATACCGTAGGCCATGACGTCTACGGCACGCGACGATAAACCAGGACAACACAATAGCGCTTGAAATATCAAAAACCTTCTCACCTCCGTCGCGACCGGCAGAGTTTCTGTCAAAGACGATATCGCCGTCGACGTCGATTGAACAGTTGGTAGAAGCGTACAGACCCCCTGAAGATAAAATACAACGGACGGTGTAAGTATTCAAATCACGTCGATTGTAGCGCGATGACGAGCTGTGCATTACTCCGAGACAAGGCTCACTTACGACAGCTCTGGCAAAATACACCTAACCAAAGAGGGACTTACTATTTATCCGGCGAAGACCTCGTACGGCGACGACGATTCGCGCACAGGGAGGATGATTCATGTACGCATGATGCTGCGTGTCGAAATGGTCGTTCGATAGTAAAAGGGTGAAACGGACAGGTGTGCGTCTGATATTTTCCTTAGCTCACTCCACAAATGCGAGCCACACACTCACCGAAAACCAGTGACGTTCGGCCACAATTGCCTACCCCAATACAGGTGGCATGACGTGCCAAGTTTTTCAATATCAAACCCAATATCAGACTGACTGGTTGGGGAAGCATCCCCGAGTACTATCATTATGGGTAGGACGACGCCATTGAGCTCATAGGCACGATACCCTGGACATCACGATCCGTGTCGCAAGCGTAAGCGTTCTTGTCGATGTTCGTATGCGCGACAGAACACCAACGAAACAAGGGTTGTATACACTGAAGGCTATCATTGGAACAACGAAAGCCGCCGGCGTTCTCTAACCCCGCCTTCCCTGGCTGTGAAATGGACAAACGAGGTCTTGCGGTTGAGGTGTACAAATACATTAATACACGCACCCATGGTACCTGTGGGTAATCAATTGTAGTTGTCAAGGCTTCAACCAAACTAATTACCCCGATCACCACAGCCCATCCACTTCCCTAGTACCTGATTACACTTCCCGTAATGAATAAACATGCAGACAAGAACACCGCGAATGGGCTTAGGTATAGCCTGCGTAGCTTTGATGTTTCATGTTCACCTGGTTCAGACCCGGGATTGACTGTCATATGTTTATGTTCTAGACACAGGCGCCGTACATCGTGCGCGGCTGAAAGCGCCCTAAACCAAGCGTATCAGTATCAAGCCACGGCACGAAACATCCCAAATGGAGGTACAATGCATGTACATGATTATCCATGCGGAACACTTTCTTGGACATATTGGTGTTCCAATAGCCGAAAGCACATATGTAAACGCTTACACAGAAATTGTGGGAGCAACGTACATCGGTGCCGCGTTCGACGGGAATTTTTACGATAATCGAATGCGCTCCAGCTAAATATCAGAAGAGAAGAACTCTTGTTTGGTTGGCCTTTGTGATACCCCGACGTTTCAACCACACCGGTTGGAACACAACCTATTTCGAGACGCTGCCTACCTCCATTTTCCAGGGTTGCAGAGTTGCGGAGAAAGTAGACGCTTCCCACGATTTGCATGGGGGTGTTATCACACAGATATATAGCACCTGTGAGTAGGAAATGTTAGTTGTGAGATATTTCGAACCACTTGGCGGAGAACGGCACAAGCCGCTTGCGCATGAGTCCGTTTTAAAAAAACAAGCACATTCTGGTACGATATGATACAAGACGACACAGGTTCCCAGGGGGGGGTGGCGTATGGTTGGCATTGTGTGGACGCTCCAAGTACACATGCTTTAGATAGCGATCTGAAAGACCTACTTCGAAGTTTTCAGTACTGGCAAGGTAACAGCCGCCTATCCTGTCATTGTCGTGAAACCATGATGTGTGTCGAGGTTCTATCTCTATGATAAGAGATGCAGAGGCGGCGCAAGTGACCTGGGAAGAACACTTGCGACGATAACGAAAATATAATATATACAAAAGCACTGCAGTGGCCAAATGTTGAAACGAAATAGAGAAAGATAACGGCACTAGGAGGAGGAGAATAAGTGATCATGGTGGGGCCAGCTATCAGCCCAAGGCAGAAGTACAATTGCTACGCGTTATTTAAGGTGCGTACCGCTTCTACGTATGATATTCATACTTTTTTGTGCCTATACTATAAGCCAACAATGACAAAGCAACACGACATAAGACATCAACAAGAGGAAGAGGACACTAACCAATTGATAATTTCAGAGCAGCACTACGATGCTCACACCGTGGCGGTTTTCGTCACAACAAGATTCGCATCATGACCAGATAGTCCGAACAGAGTAGTATTCTGTGCGAGCACTGTAGTCGTTATCGCATGGTATGTAGGTACTACGCGTGTCAACAGCGATAAATCACACACACGACATCAGACATCAACAAGAAGAGGGGGACAACAGCGGAGGAGGCTACTATTGGAGAACCAATACGCTGTTCAAGACGTGGCGTGCTTCGTCGCAACATGGATCGCATCAAACCTTTTCAACCGAACACAGCAGTAACAGCAGTACGAGTACCGGGTGCTATGTACGTAATATACAGTAAGTGGGAGCCTAGTATCCCCTCTGTTTCGGAATGTCGGCCAGATTTGGTCAAATGGAAAAATTACAAGAGCGTGCTTTCGACCCTAGAAGTTCGAATGCACGTGAGGATCTTCATTTTTCAATGGGTTTTAGGGTTAGTTTCTCGATACCTCATTTTTATAAAAAAATTAAAAATACACAACAGCTGTGAGATCTAGGATTTCGTCGAAACTCATCTTTGCAAGC
>JAYJMJ010057069.1:0-20430 GCA_036873875.1 Laminaria ephemera | reverse complement strand
TCCAATTTATCATGCAATACTAAGTCTAGCGGTATGCCCATATTTATAGAAAGGCGATAGGCTATATACCAATGTACATCCATTGTTAGGGTCAAAATAATATCAGGCTTAAAGGACTTGGCTATTCTTTTTATTTTAAAAAAAGAAGAAAATGTTTCTAATATAGACGTATAAGTGCGGAAGCGATGAATAAAGGGGATATATTTCGTAATACGTAATCGAAAAATAGGCATGACTAATTTCTCTATAAGAAAATACCTTACTTTTGGCAATCGTTTAGTTGGAAAACTAGGATTTCTACTTTTATGTGAACCAATTACTAGCAGACAATCAGAAGGATAATCTTGAAATAATCTATAAAGGATAGTGTGGCTTCCACAAGTTTCTTCGAATGTTACTGGCCCAATGAATAAAATTCTTAGCGGTTTATCCATATACAATTCTTGTTTGTTTCATCTAACAGAGTAAATTTTCAATCCTTATAAACGCTGCACCAATAAAATAGTAGTCACCCCAAGGGTTAAAGCTTGAAAAGTATTAGCAAAAACTTTTTCCCAATTAATAGCAGGTCGTTCTTTCTTAGGCTTTTTATTTTTATGAGGAGGCTTTGCACCAATGGAAATAATAGCTCCATTTTCTACTAAAGGATAGTGTTTAAAAAATAGAAAATTTCTAGTTCGTTTTAGTTCTCCATTCGGGTATTCGACCGTTACATTCTTACGAGCAGCGCTTTCTCCAAAACCTGCTGCATACTCTTTAATGTACCAATTAGCCCGTTTGCCTTGATCGTAGGCGATATATATTTCTCCTGTGGTTAAATGCTTATCAGGATATAACTCATTGGCTTTAGTATTGGCTGTTTGGATAGACACAAATGTTTTATTCTTAGGCACGACTATCCGATCTCCATCTTGTAATAAATAATTGTATTTGGAATAGTTGCTTCCTAACACTTGATCTAGTTTAGTAACCAGTAGTACTTCCTTTCCATTATGCAGTCGAAATAAATTAGCCCCTTCGGGAAAAGCTTCTAATGTTAAGCCTCCTGACCTTGTGATAATACTAGCAACTGCTTCATTGTCTTCTAGTAAAGCATACCGACCTGGATAAGTGACTTCTCCTTCAATAGTCACAAATTTTTGCAACTCAAATTCTGGTATAGATCGCACTACTATCTCATCAAAAGGCTGTAGCGTAAGGTTGATCGGCATACCGTTGATACTTTGAAATAAGGAATCTACCTGAAGCGTTGTAGCAATTGTTCTTGTTGGTTTATTTTCTTCCAGTACCAAGCGAAATACTTCAATTCTATTGAGTGCAGCGCCCAGTTTGAAGCCTCCACTTAAAGTAAATACATCTTTCAAAGTTAAAGACTCGTGGTATCTGAATTTCCCTGGTTGCCGAATAGCTCCACTTATACTGACCATTGCAATATCTTCAAAAGTTGAATTCGTCAATACAGTTAGTTCGTCAAAGGGCAATAAAGTAATATTCTCTGCGCCACTTGGATTATCAACCGCTGCTTTTAGATTAACTGGAAGGTAGGCTAGTTTTTCAGGGTTTTCCAAATTTCTTCTGGAGATATAGCCGTATTCATAGGCATCAGGACGTAGTCCACCCGCCAAAAGAAGTGCTTGTTTGAGCGTAATAGTTGCTGATGCTCCGTAAGGATGTTCTAGTTCGTTTCTTACTGCTCCTTTAATTTTGATCGTAGCTGCATCCACAAATCGTTCTTGCTGATAAATTGTTAGTTTATCTTTTCGTTCTAGTAAGATATCTGCCGCTTGATAAGGATTGGCAAGGATGTTATCCAATGCTAGTTCAATTAACTGAGTAGAACCATCCAAATTTTGACGCGTTAAAAAAGCGGCATCTAAACGGGCTTCTTTTTGGGCGACCCCTTTCTTTAGGAGATCACTTACTCGAGGTGTATTTTCTAGTGCATAAGTACCTGCAAATTCTACTGCACCTTCTATGCTAACAAAATTATCTTTGTCAGCAGATATAGTCCGAATAATAATTTTATCGCCATTTTGTAAAGGATAGTTCTTTTTGTTTTTCTTTAATTCTTGTAAATTAACATCTATAATTACGGCTTTATCTTCTTCAAATCGTTCCAAGCGAATCGTCTTTTGATAAGCATCCGCTTTCAAGCCTCCTGCAAATTGAAGTAGTTCTAAGAGTTCTTCCGTTTCCTTTAATTCATACAGCATTGGTTTGGTAACAGCCCCTTCTATTCCTACTATTTTCGTTGCAAAAGGTACATGAATAATATCTCCACTTTGCAAATAATAGTCATATTGTATAGAAGGGTCATCAATGTAAGCATATACATCTAAAGGCAAGGTTGTGTTTCCTCTTATTAATTTAACGTTTCGAAGACTGCCAATAGCATTTGGTCCTCCTGTTATTTTCAGGGCATCAATAATAGTATGTTGTCCTGATAGATTAAAAGTTCCCAACTTATTCACCTCTCCTAATACTTCGATTGTCATCATTCGTGGACTGACCACACTAACTAAAAATTGTTCCTTTCTAAAAGTATAATAAATAGCATAACGATTTCTTAACAATTCTTTAGCAGCACCATAAGTAATGCCCTTTAAAGAGATTCTTGGCATCTTGCCAGGTTTAATATACCCCGAAGCATCTATTGTAAAACGAGCATCTAATTGCGATTTGCCAAATATGGTAATCGTTAATTCATCATCGGTGTTTAAAATATAAGTATCTGAAATATTATTGTTAGATTGCTTAGTAATAGCTTGCTCAGAAATGGTAGAAAATAAGGCTTGGCCTCTTCTTAACGGGCCTATAGGTTCAACTTTTACTACCTCTGATGTTGGTGTTGGAGCAGTAATAACAGGTGGCTGATTATCTATAATGGTATCTTTTTTCACCTCTTCTATGCTTTCTTCTATAAGAGGATTTTCTATAGATTCTGTGCTTTTGGCAACCTCTAGTTCTGTTATAATCTTTTCAATTGTTTGTTGTAAGTGTGGTAGCTCATCGAGTGTTACCTTATCGATATCTATTCCTTCTGCTAACAAGCGTTCTCGAACCTCCTCTTCTGATAAACCACGCTTACTTAATTCGTCTAATGCTTGTTGTTGATATTCTATAGGAATACTTGGATTTTGGGCATTACTGATACCAATAAATGCGAAAAAAATAAAGAAAATTAATAAAATTCGTCTCATTTCTAATGTGTAGTTAGTTGCTCTCTCACTGAATTGTCTTCTATTTTTTCTTAACAAAAAGTTGCCTCATTTTTCGATAAGGTCTTAGTAAAAGTAATCGTTTTGGATAGCTATATCCATTAATTCGCCAAACCGACATTAGTTCCATCGTAGAAATTAAATAACTTGTAAAGCCTCTAGTACTAATGCCTCCCAATCTCATTTTGACAATTGTTGTATCAAAAAAATAACTTTTGTAGCTATGTACTTTAAGTAATCGGAACATAAATTCATTATCTCCTGATATTTTGAAATACGGCCAATAGCCACCAATTTTTTCATACACTTGGCGACGAACATATAGTGAAGGATGTGGTGGTGCTTCTCCATCTTCAAAAAAAGTTGGATAGTAAGATTTAGAGCGCCAATATCTTTTCGTTTTTGCTATATTATTTCCATTAAAATATTCTATATTTCCATATAGACAATCTAGTGTGTGTTTTTGTTTAAAAACAGCAACTATTTGAGCCAGGATATTATTAGTTGCTAAAAGATCATCTGCATTTAAAATCCCAATAATATCTCCTGTAGCTAAGGAAAGTCCCTTATTCATTGCATCGTAAACTCCTCGGTCTGGCTCGGAAATTATTTTAGAAATATGAGAAAACTCTTGAACAATCGCAAGAGTATCATCTGTAGAACCTCCATCTATAATGATGTGTTCAATTTGTGGATACGTCTGATTAACAACACTTTCAATCGTGTTTCTTATTGTCGCAGCACCGTTGTATACAATAGTTATGATAGATATTAGCAAAAATGAAAGGCGTTTAAGGCTTAAGTAATTGTGCCACGTCCAATGACAATTTAGAAGTAATTCCGCTCCAACTATATTCTTGTTCCACTAAGGTTCTATTAGCCTTAATAATTGCTCTCTGACGCTCAGGACTAGTTGCTAATTGACAAATTTGATGCACAAATTCTTCTGTATTTTCAGCTAGTAAGAGCTGTTTATTTTCAACAAATTTCTCAAAGCCAATAATTGCAAGTGAGCTTCCCACTATAGGCACTCCCACAGCCATTGCTTCTGCGATTCTTAATTTCGTGCCAGCACCACTTGATAAAGGCAAAACTAAAATAGTAAGTTGATGCAAGTAAGGTACGACCTCTTCCACTGTACCAGTAACCGTAATATCAAAGGTGGATTGTTGGCTAATCTCTTTTAATTTTGGGGATGGATTACGACCAATGATCATTGCGGAACAAGTCATCTTCGGTAATTGTTTTTGAACCGAAGGTAGAATATTCTCAATTAATTCTAATGCACCATCTTCATTATATTTCAAGTCCATCGAACCGAAAAAACCTAAGACTAATTTTGAACTATTTTTATTTTTTTTGCCTAGTTGAAATCCAGTAATATCAACACCATTTTTTGCGACAAAAAAATGTGGCACCTCTTTTTTGGCATATTCTTGAGTAGCTTGTTTATCTGCTTCAGAGACGGATACAATTCCAGAAAGATGAGGAAGCATATCCTGTTCAAACTGTATTGTTTTCCTCCAATTAAGTTTGGCTAACCAAGTAAGAAAAATATTGCTATATTGTCTAGTTTGACGTTCCCAATATTCACCGTCAACATTTTGTTGGTCTAATAGAATTGGAATAGCATTTATAGGTACTACGTAAGGTAGTGTCTGTAATAAATGACAATAAATTAAATCAAACTTATTTTCTTCCAATAAAGATTTTATTTGTTGATCAAAAACTGGAGAATAACGTAATTTGGTATGATAAGGCCATTTTGAAAATAAAGCAGCTACTTTGTCCAAAAAACTTGGTAAGTTCATATGTATCGGATGATACTGTATTACTTTTTCTGTTTGAAGATTACTTTTTTCTTTATTCTCTTCACCTTCATAAACTGGTGCAACTAATGTAACGTGATGGTGCTTCGCTACTCCTAATGAAATATGCTTAATACGAACTCTATCTCCAACATTATCAGGAGAAATAGGTACAGGAGAAATCATCAAGATATTCATTATAAAATAGACTTTATTTGGTAGACGGTAGATACCGCTAACAAGCGGTATTTCACTTGACGGTAGACGGTCAACGCCGTACGAAATATTTTGGAATAAATACTAATAGACTTGTTTCTTAGGTCGTTAACAATAAGGTTTCCGCAAAGATGGATGGTTTTCTACTGCTTAAAAAGTCCTTAAATCTTGCCGATTTTTTTAGTTTTGCTTGGTCTTCTAGGAGCTGAATTAATGCGTTCTTAATGGAACTAGGATCAATCGGATTACAAGTTACACCCAATTCGTACTCTTTTACTAACTCATTGATAACTCCAACGTTAGGGGCTAAAACCAATTTTTGATGGCGAGCAGCATGACCCAACACGCCGCTAGATCCAAAAAAATTGACATAAGGCATTAGTATGGCACTACAATTTTCGAATAAGTTGACGAGTTCTTCCCTATCATCAATATATCTATTGATGCGAATTATTTTTAAATTTTCATGTTGTAGTAGTAGATTCTCTATATATTCTTCATCTTTTGGAGAAGTATAAACACCTGCAATAACGATAACTACTTCTTGCTTGGTAGTTGCATCGAGTAATTGCATAGCTGCTAATATGTTAGGGATATTTTTGAAGGTGGAAATACTGCCAAATACTAATCCAATAAATTTTCCTTTATGTTTTGCAACTTCTGGAAAGAAAACTTTAGTTCGTTCTACTTTACTAATAGGTCTATCTTCAACAGGGTCACTAATAGGTTTGAAAAGGGATGTATGGAAATTTTTATTAAGAATAGCTACACTTGTGGCATCTTGCAAAATAAAAATGGATTGTAAATTGGGATTCCGTTTACACCATTGCAATCGTTTTAATTTACCCCATTTTTTCAATCCTATACTAAATTGTTGCCACCTTGATAGGGCACTCAATTGAAGTGGCGAGTAAAATAAAATGCCAGTTATCTTGACCTTCTTAAAATAATTCTGTCCAAGAATAAACTGGTAAGGATCTAAAAACATAAAAATTAGATGCCTTACGCCATAAGTTTCAATCGTAGCTTCAATAATATTGACCTCCTCCTTGATTTCTTGGTAGAAAGTGTTTTTATTTTTTTTAATAGTAGGAATAGCTACTATATTAAAAGAGATTAGTATGTCAGATAAATAGTATTGTTCAAGTTGTTTTATTAATTTAGGATGAAGTAAAAATAGGTATCTTTTTTTAAAGATAGAGTACTCAATAAGATAATCAATTAGATGCTTAATAAACTCAAAATGATGCCCTTTATATCTATTGTCAAAAATAAGCGTCAAATCGTCTGAAAATCTTAATATGCTATGTTTTAATTGCACTTTCTTCTGTGTTAAACAAAACCTAATTAACGTAAATTCTAGGTGAAATTTTATTTTTGGCAGTAGTGCTATAAATGATGTCTTCTAAGGTATCTTTCATTTCATAAGATGGTTGCCAGAAAATTTCTTCCCGTAATTTACTGCTATCACCTATAATAACTGGATTATCATTTGGGCGAATAAAGTCTGAATTTATAACTGACTGGACTGGGTATTGAAGAATACTGCAAATTTTTTTTAAAATGCTTTGTAAAGTAAATCCTTCACCTCTAGAAATATTATATACTTCTCCATTTTTACCTTTTCTCAACAAGCCTATGTAAGCTTTTACAACATCTCGAACATCTAAAAAGTCTCTAACGATGGAAAGATCTCCTGTTCTTATGGGGACTTTAGAATTACTATTCTTTCTATCAATAACTTTATTTACAAAAGAAGGTATAACAAATCGAGTGTCTTGATTAGGTCCAAAATGATTAAATGAACGGGTTAAAACAATATCCAATCCATATCCTTCTATATACACTTTAGATAATAATTCCTGTGATACTCTAGCAACAGCATAAGGACTAATAGGATTCAATGGATAATCTTCTTTCAGTGGTAAATTTTCCTTATTCACAATTCCGTAACTCTCCGAAGAACCTACCGATAATATTCGACAGCTTGATTTAGCTATTTTTACAGCTTCCAAAAGATTTAAAAAAATATTGATATTGTTTTTAAAACTCTGGACGGGAAATTTCCAACTATAACCAACACTACTTTCTGCTGCTAAATGTATGATATAGTTAGGTTGATGCCTTTCGATAATGGTAATAAGTGTCCCTAAATCATTTAAATCTACTTGTTCCCAAATAATATTTCTCTTATTCGTATCTTTTGGAATCCTTCTATAAGTACAAACTAATTGAACATTAGGAGTATTAGTAAGATATTCTATTACATACTTTCCTACAAACCCTGTAGCACCAGTAATCAAAAATTTATTTTTTATTACACTCATTTTACACCTATTCAATAGACTTGTTCATCAATAAGAAATGCGTATATGAAATTTATATTTTTTCTTGTAAGGAATCTATTTTTTCAGTGCATATCCTTCGATACGGACTTAAAAAATAGATTTCTTAGAAGGAAAAAGATATTTTCATATATGCGTTTGTTATTGATGAACAAGTCTAATAAGTACTTTGGTAAAGTGGGAGAATAAATTAGGCTTCCACTTTGCCTTAAACCGCCCCAATCGTTTCAGTTTTTTGCTCTAATGAAAATCTATAAATAATAGCAAGATATGCCCAAAACAATAAGTTATAAAAACCTCCGATACTATTAGCCAATATAAATACGCAATAGAAGAAAATCATTCTTTTCAAAGGTTGTCCCGTACTTTTACCAGAAAAGAATAAATAAATAATACTAAAAAAAATAAATGTCCCTACGATACCAAAGTAAAGAAAGGGAGCAATTAGACTTGTAAAATAATACTGATTCGTTAGATATTCAATAAACATTAGCCGAGAATCTAAGTCATTATATAACTGAATAATATGCTCTACATTTCCTATACCCACTCCTAAATAAGGATTATTTAATAAAACTGCTTTCAGAAAATAGTTAGGAAGTATAATGCGATAGATAGTAGATAAATCATTGCCTTCGATTATTCCTAAAACCCTTCCTTCTAACATTTGATAGCTCAATCCTAGAACAAGTGGAAGTAAAAATAGACTAATAAGTATAAAATTACGAAACCGATTTTGTTTGTCCCCTTCAGATAGAATCGCTATAAGTCCTACCCCAAATAAAGGTAAAACAATAGGAGAACGAATAATTAAAAATAACAATAAAGCACCTATAAAAAATAAGGCGTATTGTTTTTTTTCTTCCAAGTACAACCATGCAGACCAGGTAACAAATACAAATTTAGCAACGTGAGAAGGCTCTGTAGTAAACGGAAATGGGCGTATAAATCCTCCATGTTGAGCTATATCTCGAAGTGCTGCTGATTCAGAATTACTTACCTGACCATGTATAATAGCTAATAAAAAATCATTAAAAGTTTGAAAAGGAGGAAAGATTATATATAACAGACTAGATATACCGATAAAAACCGTAAAATTGAAGAAAACCCGAGCAAGTACTTGATTCGTTATCAATAACAGTTCTTTCAATAAGATCAGCGCAAATAAAATAGCATACGTAAAAAGAATAAATGCTTTTACTTTTTCCAAAAAAAATGCCGTGCCACTATAAGAAGTAAGCAAAGTATGCAAGAATATAAATACAGAAAGACAAGTAAAAAAGTAGATAAATCGAATCGGCAGCCAAGCACTTTGAATTAATAGCAAACTACCAGCTACCATAGAAAGTGTAAAAGGTAATACCAACGCTCCTTGTGCCCAGCTAAAGTAGATATATAGCCCAAATATAAAGGCTATCAATAGTGCAAAACGCATATTATGTCTCACGAAAAACACCAAAATGACAGTGAGTAGGTTCAGGATAAATACTATCAAAACGATAGGGAACATTTGGGCTAAAGCTATGTACTATATCCATCATTTTTCTTGCTTCTAATACAGGAATTTTATTTTGCCATCGGGATAATAAATCTATTTTACTTTTTTGTGATATAATTCCTTTATTGTCGTGGCTAGTATTTCTAGAGGCCTCATTACTTTGTGCAAGCATTATCTTTGGACATGGTAACTGACAATAGCTCGCTGTTAAATTAGCAATAGCATCTGGACGCAAAACGAGTTCTTCATAAGTAATAGCAAGACAATTTCCTTTATCTAACTGTTGTAAAGGAACCAGATTGCTTAAGCTCCATTCTAACATTAATCTTTCCAAAAAAGATCCTTCTTTCATAATCCGTTCTCCAAGTTCAATTTGGTTAGAGCTTAATAGATTTAAACAATACCATTGATTATCTAAAAAAGCTTTTCCTACCTCTCCCCATTTCAAATTTGCTATTGAAAGAGTAGTCGGCAATGGGTGACGCATTAGATAGAGGATATGAGCATCTAATTGTTGAGCAAAATCTTCTATCATCGCATGAGCATTCAATATTTTAGCGACTACCCTATTTACTTTCCAACTGTACTTTTTATCCAACCATCGCCAAGGGGCATACATGCGTATTTGGCCATGTAATATTTGGTCTAAATACCGCATGACCTGCTCCTTCCCTGTAGCATCTAGCTGAATAAATTGGCTATAATTTTGAGCTGGCAACTGTCGATGTTTAGGTTTATAGTGCCATTGGTCAAGCGGTTGGTCAGAGTAGGTAAGTCCTGGTTGTGTATGTATCATTTCGAGTAGTAAGGTCGAGCCACTTCTACGGGTAGAAACAATAATAATAGGTTTTTTGAAAGGATGCTGTTTTAAATGAACAGCACCTAAAAAGTGTTTTATCCAATAGATTATCTCTTTCATGATTCCATTGCATTACGATAAACTTTCCTAATAAAAAAGAAAAAGATACTTACAAAAAGACCTAAGAAAGCACCTGTAATCAAAGCTATTAATTTTGAAGGCTTTTTTGGATAAATCGGGCGATGTGGTCGATCAATAACCTGAAAAAAGGGCGTTTGACTCTGTAGCATAAAAGCAGTAGTCTCTTTATTTTTTAATATTTCTCCATACATAATCGTCAGAATTTGAGCATCTCTATTCATTCTTTTTCTTCGTAACTGTTCCTTATCTGATAGGTAGCTTTCATTTAGAGAAGTCTCATAAGATAATCGACTTTCTACACTATTCAAGGCACGGAGTACAGAGTCTGCTTTTACTTGCAGTATTTGAAATGCTTGGTTAGTGCCTTCTGTTGCATCTTTTATATAGAATTCACTTAATTCTTGATAAAGTGCCTCTGTAAGTTGAATAGATATTTCCTCTTGTATACTTCTTACCCTTAATACTAAAATATCTGATTGATCCCCATAGACTATATCCATTATGCCATCTGCGTCTTCGCCTCCTACTACTAATAGGTATAGTTGGTCAAAAAACATCTGCTCGACAAGTGTAAATTCATCTAAGCTATCTTTTTGAAAAGAAAAGTTAGCTACCTCTGTTTCTTCTAATTCTAAAGCTGCTTGAATGTAAGCATCCCAGTTTACTCTTTCATCGCTATAAATTTGAAGCAGGTGATTGGCAATAAAATTGCTATTCCCTTTTATCTTTACGGTATTGAATAAAGCCTTTTGAACAATTTTTTCAGAGCGTGTAAATTCTACTAATTTATCAAGATTGACTCCATCTGCTGAGGAGCGTCCAAATCCTAATTGGCCTAAAACTGCATTTACACCTGCGCCTATGTTATTGGCACTATTTTTTTTTACAACGAAGGTTAATTCAGCAGTATACGTAGTCTTTTTTAGCAACGTTATTCCCAAGAAAACACCTGAGCATAGGGTTATTGCACAAACTATCCACCATTTGAAGGGTAGGAAGTCTTTAACAAAATTTATAAGGATATTGACAAAATCCTTAATTGTAAATTTTTCTTCGTTTTCTATATAACTCATCAAAAGAATATATAAGACCACAAATTTCCTCTTGCAGTTTATCTATTTTCAAGAACAGAAACTCCCAAACCTTTTGGCTTATCCAAAAATCTAATTAACGACCACGAAGATTGATAACTAACACCATTGTACGACCAAGAATATATAAATCCAACATCCAATTTCTATGGACTAGATAGTATAAGTCATAATCCAGTTTAGTACTTGATTCCTCCACACTAGCACTATACATCTGATGAATTTGCGCCCAGCCAGTAACCCCCGGTTTCATTAAGTGACGCAAATGATAATTCGATAGTTCATCTTCCAATACCTCTGTAAACTCAGGTCGTTCAGGTCTAGGTCCGATAATACTCATCTGACCTAAAAAAATGTTATATATTTGAGGTAGTTCGTCTAAATGCGTTTTGCGCAACCATTTTCCAACCCAAGTAATGCGAGTATCATTTTCTTTTGCCCAAACTGCTCCGCCTTGTTCTGCATCTACTTTCATAGAACGTAGTTTGAGTATACGGAACACCTCTCCATCTAAACCGACTCGGTTTTGCCAGTAAAAAAGTGGCCCAGGGGAAGATATTAAGTTAATTAACCAAGTAAATACTAACACAAATAATAAAGGTAAGAAAGCAAGGCTACATAAGAGTAGGTCCATTATCCTAATAAATATCGTGTAAGTCGATGATTGATGAATAGGGATGACTACGTCTAGTCTTAAACTGGGATTTACTATAACATCGCTTAATTCTTCGGTCTTAAAAAGCATATTCTTTTCTAATGAAATTTTTTTGATTCTTAATTTTAATGGTTCTTTGACATATCTAGTGGCGCCTACCAGCGAATATAGATTCACTGTTGTCTTGTCCATTGATTTTTAAGGACGAAGACAAAAGATAATCTATGTTGTCCGTCTCTATCACGGGATTTGTCAAAGAACCATTTTAATTGAGGTAAGTTAATGATCTTAGAAAATAGCAAGGACATTAATAGGCATAGCTCCGCCATTTAAAAGGTCGCAACCTTCAATTACGGAAAGGGAAATCCAGTCTTACCTAGTCCATTTGAACTAAATAATAACAATAAGTTAGATTGTAATAAATCTCTGAAAAGTTGTTTTAAATTTCAGTTTTTTGAGGATTAATGCTGGCTTTATTAGTTTATAGTCTTACGGTCACTACCGAAGCTAGATTCTTACAAGAAACAAGGGGGAGTTTAATTTATACCAGCCTATTCTATAACTACGCTCCTTCAACAACACGTTATTAAAAGAACACCGCTTCGGAATAATTTATAACAAATCTAGGGTTCAAAGGTATAAAACTAAGGAGAGGAGACCCAAAGAAAGTTAAGATTCTGCGCTATGTTGTTGACAACAAGCAAAAAATAGTCGACATTCTCCGTATAATTTAAAATAACATACAAATTAAAAATCATTCTCTAAAATCATTGCCAATCAAGAGTTAAAACCTATTGATAATCAATGGTTTACTTTCTTGAAAAACAAGAAAAGATCAATTAAAAAATATATCTATACAATTGATAATTAATATCTTTTAGAAGAAATTTATTTATATATCTTTGATTTAGACATTCATTCATAGTAAGTCTAATTCTTGAATCAATTTACTACGGAAATTTCTACCTAAGACATAAACCTGCTCACTTACGTAAACTTGATTCATTGACAAGTCGATATTTCTAATAGCTTGAATCTGAATAATGGTTGACTTATTTATTTGAATAAAGCCTTTGGAAGTAAATTTTTCCTTCATTTCTCTTAAAGAAGCCCGCTTGAGGTATTTCCTATCTGGAGTAAGGATTTCACTGTAATTTCCATCCGATACTATTGCATAGATGTCGGATAGGTGTACTTTTTCTATCGTAGTTCCTGTTTTGATGAAAATACTTTCATCAGAAGACGATTGGTTAACGGAAATGTGTCCAACTTTCATTTTTAAAGTTTCAATAGCACTCAATAGTGCAAATTTATTAATAGGTGCATTTAATATAACAGTCGAGTTCAAAGCATTGATAGTATGATAAAAAGCATGGTCAATATACTTAGAGATAAATAGGAATCCTACAGATTCTAATTGAATAGTGTGGGCAAATTCTAAATAGTTTTCTCCTAGTTCCTTTGTTAATTCCACTACCACTATAGTAGGAGTCTGTTCATAGAATAAATCTAAAGCTAGGTCTGCATCGGTTGTTTGTCTAATTAAAACATTGTCCAATTCTTTTAGGGTACGTATTAAAGCAATATCTGCTCCCAAAATCAATAGATTCATCATTAAGTATTAAGCCGGTTAAGGCAGATTCTTTGCAAATTTTGTAGTAGTATATTTTATAAGGTAAATAACTAAACGTAATCCTGTTTTTTTTTGTCAAAACAGCCTAAATAATTGTGAAACTACAATTAATCTATTTAAATCAACTTAAAAAGGATTTTAATCTTAAAACAAAGCAACACAATGCACCAATTAAGGGCTTAGGATTCTGTATTTTGCGAATGTATTGTTAAGAGAAAAACTTTTACGCTTTTCAAGCTTGAATTAAGTACTAAAATCTGGACTGCTTCTTTTATTGCTAAACATTATACTGGTAAGTAATCAATTGGGAAGGGCCAAAATAGCATGAATAGAAAGATTAGTATAACGCTCTTTGCTTTATTACCACAAAGAATAGTATACTGGTAAGTAATCAATTGGGAAGGGCCGAAAGAGCGCGAAATAAAAAGACTAGTATAACGCTACTTAGGTTTATTGCCACGAAGGGTTAGAATATTTCATTAAAGTCTATCAAGGTCTACTATTTGTCTGCTAAAGCAAACTATCTAGTGGTTGTCCTTAATGATATGCACAAAGGTCTGTATTTATTGCCAATTTCATTTGAATTCCTGTAACAAATTCTTAACTTCTTGTAACATATATTCATTAACCACCTTTATGTATGATAGTTTGAATGGTACAAATGCAAATTTGATTGGCATTCTTTTATTTTGACTAAGTGCGACTTTAGCCATTGGATTTTAGTCCAATTAAGTGCAATAGTCGATAAAATATTATTCAATTACTACAATACTAACCGTAACGGTTAGTAAAAACTTTGTACACCTTACTTATAATTTGCCAAAATTTAGTAAAATATTTTACCAAATCTAAAATATCCTAACTTCTTTTCAAAATTGTCCTTATCTTAGACAGCTTATTAAGCAATACAGCTTTATACTAATTTTCTACCCCATTCAATCCATATACAAATCCCACTTACCGATAATAAATAACACAATTTTTTTTACAAATAACAACTATTACGATAATTTAAAATGAAGAGAACCTCTACCATTTTTTATTTATGGGTACTATTTTTAGTAACCCCCTCTATTGCTGTAGCCCAAACAACAATCTTCGATGATTTTCCGTGGCTCACTACTCTTGTTGACCAAAATAATTGTACCACTGAATCTATAGTCGTATATGAATCAGGTGCTTATAATTTTTTATTGGTAACAGATCAAGCAGGTAGTTCTAAGTTATATCTAGAAACTGGCACTTTTTACTGTGAGCAAACCGCTACTTATAATTGTGTAGAAGCCTACCGATTAGGAGAAGCATTGTCCACATGGACTTGTCCGAATACTAGCACTCCTACCCCACCCGATTGTAGCAACTATAGTGGTACTGTCTTTTTTGAAGCTTGCGATGATGGCACCAATTTCGTTTTCATTCGGACAACAGAGGGACAAATTCTTGATTTATATTATGCAGAAGGGATTAATTATGAACCAATCAACGGGCAAAAAGTCAATTTTGATTATGAGTCTGCTACTTTTGCTTCTCCTTGTTCCATAGCAGAGGAAGCGATTACCATTACTTGTATCGAAATAGATAATCCTACCCCTATTACTGGTGATTGTAACAATCACACGGGTACTTTCTTTTTTAGAAATTGTGATGATGGGCAGCTTTTCTTTTTTCTTATCACGGAAGATGGGACAGTCTACGATCCTTATTTTGATGCAGGGGTAAGTTTTAATCCAATACAAGGACAAACAGTGAATTTTGATTTTGTGGATGCCGTATTTAATTCTCCTTGTTCCATCGCAGAAAAAGCAATTTCGATCACCTGCTTGGAAGTAGTTGATAATACAACCACTTCTAGGAATTGTGATAACTTTACAGGAGAAGTGTTTTTCCAAAACTGTGATGATGGCACTCGCTATTTTTTTATTCGGACAGCAGAAGGGCGCATCCTAGATCCCTACTATGACGTGGGTGTCTCTTTCAATCAATTTGAAGGAGCAAAGATAAAATTTGATTATATCTCTGCTAATTTCTCTTCTCCTTGCTCAATAGCAGATGAAGCAGTAACGATTACTTGTATAGAGGAATTTGTACCTCCTATCGTGACTAATGAAATCCCTGAAAATTTTGAAGAGTATGATGTCATTTATCGAATTTGTAGAGGCGATACCTTACGAATTGAAAATCTGTCTAGGCAAGTTCAATGCAATTGTCCAGATAATCCGCAAGCACCTTGTGATAATTTTCCCTTTACTCAGTGGGGAAAATGGACAGGTACAAATGCTTATAGCAATAATACTTCTTTCATTTTAGCTTATCCAACGCAGACAACAGTTTATGAAAACAAAATTAATGGGTATTTCTGTGGATTGGCAGGTCCCAGTTTTGGTCCAAGCGGAGTGACCAAATACTTAGTCATAGTAGAGGGAAGTCTTAGTTGCGATATTCCTGAACCTACTGAACAAACAGTCTTTGCTGTTAATGGCTGTGTAGGAGATACCCTTAGAGTGCCTGCACCTTCACCTGGCACCTGTCCTTTAGGGCCTCCTATAGCGGACAATGGCGCAGTAGAAATCTTGGTAATAAATAATAACTATTTAACAGTTAGGTTACTGGAAAGCGGTTCTTTTTCTTATGCTATTAATGTTACTGAAGGACCAACGGGCTTTAGCTGCCCTACGGCAAAGTATACTTATATAGTCAATGCTAGTTGTGGTGCAGAAGAGACAATCACCATGGAAGAAACCGAAGATACTACCACTACCACAGAAACAACAGATAATTCAGATAGGGATGATGCTATTTTTACTGACTTTCCGTGGTTGACAGATATAGTTGACCCTACTAATTGTGGCGCATCGACAATAGCAGTGTATGAATCAGGCGCTTACAATTTTCTTTTTGTGGAAACAGCAGAAGGTGGAACGCTTTATTTTGAAAATGGCTCTTTCTACTGTGCAGAAAGCCCTAATTATGATTGTCGATCTGCTTATAATCTTAGCAATCCTGTATTGAATTGGTCTTGCACGCCAGAACAGGCAGTTCTTCCAAATATTGGAATAGGACAAGTAGTATCTAGGCAAAAAAATACTGCGCTGAAAATTGCACCTAATCCAACTAGTGGGTTGGTAGAGGTATTTCTACCTAGTACTGATAATCAACAAGTACATCTATTAGATATTTATGGTAAAAAACTTCAAACTATCGTAGTTGGTCCTACTACAAGTATTAGACTAGATTTATCTAATTATCAAAGTGGTGTGTATTATATTGAACTTATATCGAACAATAATCGAACTATACAAAAGGTTATAAAGCAGTAAAATAGGATGGCGATAGATTTTTAGAGGGAGCGTATTTGATTTGGGTTTTAATTAAAAACAAATTAAATACGCTCCTTCTAAAAAAATATAGTCAATCTAAACTACACTTTAATATAAAAAATTTCCATTATTCTAAAAAAATCTATACATTAGACAGTCTTTTAAAATTTATATTTAACAACCCTTAATTAAGGTGTTTTTAAAAGATTCTAATGAAACAAGTTTCTATTTATTAAAAAACTAATAAATAACAACTTATAAAATATTTTTTTAATAATTTGATGTAAAGGAATGCAAAAATCATCCCCACTAGTTTATTTCTTACTCTTCTTCTTCTTCAATCAATCCTTTATTGTAGCGCAAGATTTCACCATTACAGAAACTTATGTTGTTTGTGCAGGCGAATCCGTGTTTTTACCAGCAGCGCAAGAATTTCCTCAACCCCCCATTCCACCTTCAGGGCCTGGTGATCCTAATGGGATGGCTGTTATTCCTTGTACCCCACAATTGAATCAAATCAGTATTTTACCGCCTGATAATTCGTTGGCGGAAGGAATTACAGGATTTACGATTACCCCTACTACTTCGGCTGTCTATACAGTAATAAGCCAAGGATTATGTGGAGGACCAGGAACGACAGAAGTTGGAGAGAAAGCCCTGCTGTATGAAGTAATAGTTGATACTAATTGTGATGTACCAACAGAAACGCCTACTACCAGCAATCGAGAAACTTTTACCGTTTGCGCAGGGGAGTCTGTGTTTTTACCAGCAGTGCAAACGTTTCCACAACCGCCTCAACCTCCAGCAGGGCCCGACGATCCTAATGGAATCCCCACCACTCCTTGTACGCCGCAGTTGAACCAAATCAGTATTTTACCGACTGCTAATACACTAGCTGAAGCGGTAAGAGGTTTTACGGTTACACCTACTGCTTCCGCTATTTATACCGTAACAAGTAATGGATTATGCGGTGGTCCTGGGTCTACAGAAATTGGAGAACTAGCGGTGGAATATGAGGTACTTGTTGATAATACTTGTGAAGTGCCTGAGCAAGAACTTCCTGGTAGTCCTATGGATACATTCGTTGTATGTGCAGGAGCATCCGTTTTTCTACCAGCAGCACAGGAATTTCCTCAGCCACCCTTATCTCCCGCAGGTCCAGATGACCCTAATGGCTCTCCAATCACTCCTTGTACACCGCAATTAAATCAAATCAGCATTTTACCAACTGCCAATACACTAGCAGAAGGGGTAAGCGGATTTACTGTTACACCTACTGTAACAGGGACTTACAATATAACAAGCACTGGGGCATGTATTGAGTCAGGCTCTATAGAAATAGGAGAAATAACATTATCTTATCATATAATTATTGATGCTACTTGCAATAGTCCAGAACCACCTTCTAATCAGATTTTTTCTGATTTTCCGTGGCTCACCGCTTTAACAACAGCAGAATGTGCGACTGCATCTATTGTTGTTTACGAAAAAGGCGGTTATCATTATTTGTTAGTAACAGATCAAAAGGAGCAAGAAGTTTTATATTTTCAAGATGGCTCTAATTATTGCCAAAGTACTGCTAATTATGATTGCGTGACAGCATACTCTTTGGAGACAGTTGTCAATAGATGGACTTGTGAAGATCAAACAACACCTCCTCCGTCTAGCCAAGAAGCACCTATATTCACGGAATTTCCTTGGTTATTACCCTTAATTGATCTAAATAGCTGTACAACGGAATCTATTACCCAATATGAAAGTGGTAGCTATCAATATCTGCTAGTAACAGATGGAAATGGGCAGGAAACTTTATATTTTCAAGATGGCTCTATGTATTGCCAAAGCAGTCCCAATTATGATTGTGTAGCAGCTTATGGCTTATCAACGGTTGTAAGCACTTGGACTTGTGGTGGTGGCACTAGCCTTACGATTCCTATTGATTATTCGGTTGGGTCAGAACCACCAGTTACTAAAGTTTTTGATTATACAGCTTGTACAGGAGATTTATTGCAATTGCTGGTGCCTAATTTTGGTAATTGCCCACTCGATTTACCAGCTTCCACAGAGATAGTAGAAGTGCTTGCACTCGATCAACAATTTTTAACGGTAAGAGTCTTAGGCTCAGGTGCCTTTACTTTTGCTAGTGTACCAAGTCCGGATTGTGCGAATGTTACGCATATTTATAGCTTCGTGATTCAACCTACTTGCACAGAAGATCCGATTTTTACAGACTTTCCGTGGTTAAGTACCCATGTTAATCCTACTGGTTGCAATGGGGAAGAAATTAGCGTATATGAAGTAGGTAGCTATCAATATGTTTTTGTAGCAGCACCAAGTGGCAATACGCTTTATTTCCAAAACGGTGATATTTATTGTACAGATGCTCCTAACTATGACTGTCGAATGGCTTATAATTTGGGTTCGCCTACTAGTACTTGGTCTTGTAGTTCGTCCAGTGTAGTTCCATCTCTACCTACTCAGAGAATTAATACAACAGCTCATAATACTAGTAGCTTAAAAGTATTTCCTAATCCTGCTCAACATACCTTTAATGTTCCAGTTGAAGAGCTGGATAATCAAATTCAACAATTACAATTGGTGGACGTGCAGGGTCAGATTCTTCAAACTATCGCTGTTCCAGCAGGCAAGGCTACTCGTACTATTAACTTCAATATTGCTGATTATGCAGAGGGGGTTTATTTTATAAACTTGCTATCAAGAGGGGAACGAACAGTGCAACGAATAGTGAAGCAGAGATTGGATTAGAGAGTTAGGTAGGTATCGGATACCTTCGAGGTATCCGATACCTGAAACTCAAACCTCAAAGCAATTTACCCCGTCTCCATCCCACCATCAATAATCATAGAATGCCCATTCACATAAGAAGATTCCTCACTTAGCAACCAACAAATAGAATTCGCAATTTCTTCAGGTTGGCCAATGCGCTTCATTGGAACTCGTTTATCTACCAGCCCCAACATCAAATCTTTAGCCTCTTCAATGATTGGCGTTTGTATAACACCTGGACAAACAGCATTTACTCGAATCCCTAAGGTACCATATTCTTGAGCGGCTGATTTCGTCAAGCCAATAACGCCATGTTTAGCGACACTATAAGCTGAATTTCCTCCAAAACCATTGAGGCCAGCCAAGGAAGAAATATTGACAATATTTCCACCTCCATGATGTAACATCGCAGCAATTTCTTCTCTCATACAATAAAAGACACCCGTTAAGTTAATTGCCATCATACGATCCCAATCTGCGTCTTCTATTTGATGCGTAGGAGCAAATGCACCGCCAATACCTGCATTATTGACTGCCATATTAATAGGCCCAAAGTCTGCAATTCCTTGAAGAATAACTTCTTTTATTTGCTTTTTATCCGCTACATCTAAGGTGTAAAATTTAGCGACTCCTCCTTGATCCTTTATTAATTGAACCGTTTCAGCGCCCATTACTTCATCCACATCTGTCACCAAAACAGTAGCTCCTTTTTTGGCAAGCGTGATAGCTGTCGCTCTGCCAATGCCAGATGCTGCGCCTGTTACGAAAGCGACTTTCTTTTTTAAACTCATGTTTTTTATTTGGAAATAGTTAATTGGGCAAAGGTAGGGAAAAATAATATTTTTATTAGTAACTGTTCAGCATCCGTTGTGAACCCACCCCAGCCCTCCCTTAAAAGGGAGGGAGTCGTCTCCATATCGAA
>JAYJMJ010056965.1:0-20442 GCA_036873875.1 Laminaria ephemera | reverse complement strand
TTCTATAGGCGTCCATCAGAAAGGAACAATTCAGCAGAGTTTGTGGCGGGGTGGGACGAGTTAGGTGTCGAGTCCCCTCCCCCCTTCCTGCACACTCCTCTGCCAGAGCACTTCGTTAGCTCTCGTCACCAATAAAGAAGATCTTAACCAGAAGAAGCGGAGTACTGCTACCCGGCTGCCAGATGCCCCTGCGTCCCTTACCCTTGCACCTCGACAACCACATCACAACCGTACGTGGCATGGATGTGTCTGCTTCGGTGGTAGAGGTGCACCCTTTCCTTTTTTCTGAGGCGGCTCCTCACTCGAGGAGCTCTATCCCCCTGCCCACTACTAGTTTGGGGGAAAAACAAAGGTACTACGTACCCGAATGAACTATCGTCAGATGACCTAGGTATATAACGAAAATTATTATTGCAAAAAAAAAACCCATGAAATTCCGGCGATTTATTTGGGCTATAAGGAGCCCCCGTAATTCAGAAAACGTTTTTAACTGAAAAGTGCTACCTCTTATCATCGTAGCCGACACATGCTACGATAGAGGTGCACCAGTTTTTTTCTGAGGCTCCTCACTTGAGGGGCTCTGAACCTCACCCACAAGTTAATTTTGAGCAAATCGAAAGGGCAAACCCGATGAACAAACCCATGGCCTACGTACGTACACAAAAAAATCAGATTGAAGAACAAGAACGACATGCCGACGATTTTGGGTTAAGGAGCCCCGTTATTGTCATTCAAAAACAAAAACAAAAATGCCCCCAAAAAAGTGCTATCTCTACCGTAGTAATAATAGTAGTATTGACGCGTGCTGCGATGATAGAGGTAGCTCTTTTCGGCTTTTCTTGTTTCTGAATGACGGGGCTCCTTAACCAAAAATCGTCGGAAGGCCGGTCTTGTTTTTCGATCTGAATTTTTTGTATACATACGTAGGTCGTGGGTTTTTGTTCATCGGGTTGCACTTTCAGTTTACTCAAAAATGAGTTTGTTTGTGGGCGAGGTTCAGCGCTCCTCAAGTGAGGAGCCTCAGAAAAAAAACTGGTGCACCTCTATTATCGTACTATTAGTAAGCACACGTCATAGTCGTCACTTTTGTTCTACGTTTTTTCCCTCTGACGTCCAAAAGGGGTTTAGTACGAAGAAAGGACGCATATATGCTGCGGGGTAGACGTGATTCTTTTTTTTCTGAGGCTCCTTCCTCACTTGAAGAGCTCTACTATAATACCTCTCCCAAAAACTGATTTGGCGAAAACTTAAAAAAAGTGCCATGATGCCCGATGAACAATCACATAATAGGCCTATTAGGTTTATTTATTACATCGAAAATTATTCCAAAACAAAGAACGAAAATTCCGACGATTTTGGGTTAAGGAGACCCGTCATTCAGAAAACGTTTCAGACAAAAGGTGCTACCAGGTATACCTCTATCGTAGCACGCGTGAGTTATTCATACACTAACACTAATAGTACCTGGTAGGTCACACGCACCGAGAAATGCACTCTCTCAACACAGAAAGCCCCACGAGGTGAAAAACGCGCAGAAAGATTCGCGTGCACGTATTATAGTACTGTATAGACAAACGTGCTGCTGCTACTACTACTGCTGGTATCGGGTACCTGGTAGTACCAGGTATATTAATATTAATAGTGCTTTCGGAAGCTTGAAAACTGCACGCACGTTGCGGGGGCAAACTGCTTGGAGTCTGAGTGGGAATTGGTATCACTCCATAACATATGTGCTTTCTGTGCCTTTTTCTCACGACGCTGGAAGCGCGAGACTGTGAGATAGTAAAAATAGATGAAAAATGACGAGCAGTGGGAAGGCTGAAGCCTATGCGTGATAAAATGCCGGGGGAAGGGGGGGGGTGTACTCATTTCATGCATAGCCGTATAGTCTTAAGACCGTAGACCCTCGCATCCCTACAATGCCGGGACGGAGCACGTCGGGTTTTCACCGACCAGGCAAACATCGCGTGCACCAAGCGCGATAAGCCGTGAGATGTTCGGCGAGTCGCATGAAGGGTGAGCTGCATCCTAAGAACCACTTCCGCACCGTGTGCGTACGTTCTTGCATTTGGATGACAGCTTCGAATGACTTAATTTAATATCTGGTGTGGCCACTTCCAGAGACAGCAATGGGGATACTATGTAACTGCCTCGTGGGTGCCTTACCATGTGCACATTACGTGATAGCATCCCCCTTGCGCGGAGTTAAGGTTCTCCACTCCGCACAATATGATCTAACTCAACCACCGTCTCGGTTACCGCCAAAACATAAAAATGAGAAGGAAAAAAGACGGTGCCCTGGTGGTCTAGCTCACGTAGTGAGAGGCGTATTTTACAGCGTCGTTGCCAACCGATGCCAACCCCACGGGGGGACGGGGGGGGGTTATAGCGCGATACGGATTTGTGGGGGTGGGGGAGTATCCGCGTTGGTGGGGGGTGGAGAGGGGGCGGGGGAGGGGACATTTTGTTTTCGGGGGGATACATGCTACAATAGAAGTGCACCATTTTGTTTCTGGGGCTCCTCACTTGAGGAGCTCTTAACCTCGCCCAAAAAATGATTTGGAGAAGAATGAAAGTGCAACCCGATGAACAAACCTATGGCCTAGGTATAAAAAGAAATCAGATTGCAAAACAAGAATGACATGCCGAAAAAATTGAGTTAAGGAGCCCCGACATTCAGAAACAAAAAAGCCGAAAAGTGCTACCTCTATCGTAGCACGCGTCGGGGTGGAGTTATAAGGGTCTGGAGTGTCCTCAGTACAGAAGTGGTCCCTCTATAGTGCGGGTATGTGCCAGCCGGAATTACGGTCACTACAGCGTCAACCGGCACTACTCCGCATACCGCCGCTACTGGTTGTTTCCATCTGTGTCTAGCGATTTCAAAGGCACTAATACTGCCAACTAGCACGGTTCCAACTCCACGCTAAGGAAGGACTACTTCAGTACTACGCAGCAGTGCGATGGGCGCACCCGCTTGGTCGCCGTCGACTGCCACTGCCTTTGACGGGAACTCGAGGCCAAGTTCGTATATGTCTTGTGCACGATGACGCATTCTACGATAGACGCGGGTCTAGCGGTTTTAAGCTCCCCACCTAAGCTCTCTCTGAACCTTCTGGACAGTGATCTTGAGAAAACATGAAACCGCAACCCGACGACAAAATACATGGACTGGGACACGCACTACGATAAAGGTAGCACTATTCTGCGGTTTTGTTGCTGAATAACGGGGCTCCTTAACCCAAACTCATCGGCATGCCATTCTTGTTTTGCAATTTGATTTTTTTGTATACCTAGGTCATGGGTTTGTTCGTCGGATTGCACTTTTAGTTTACACAAAATCAGTTTGTGGGTGAAGTGCACACCAGTAGTTCATCAAGTGAGGAGACTCAGCAAAAAGCTGGTGCACCACTATCGCAGCAGAGTACTGTGAAACACTAACTGTGTTCTAACGATATTGGGTAGCGTCTTAGTCGAGGGCCTCCCCCCGGTAGAAATGTTTTGGCCAGGCACGTGCGACCTCTGTTGTAGTTCGCGTTTCCGTATAAAACCTGCAAGGCCACGAACCCACCTTCGGTCCCTGGTTCTAATGCGCGGAGAATCGTCGAGATAGATGAGGACTAAGGGCAACGCCAGGAGCGCCAAGCCGGCCCCGACGAGATTGGGTAGCAAGTATGGAAACCTGCGGTGTTTTTTCGGCGGCGTGTAACACAACCAGCGTGAGACGATCGAGCAATATCCCGGCAATGCCAAGCAGACGGGGGTCGAATGACTGGCACAGAGGCTCGACGGCACAAAATGCAGCGAGTAGGCCGGATGCCACGGTAGGGGTGAAATGTATTTTTCGGAAACCCCTCCCTCGAGGAGCTCTGTGTTCATCCAAAAGCTGAACCTGAGAAAATATGAAAATGGACCCCGATCACCAATCACACGGCAAATAATTTTGTAAGACACGAACGATTGGAAGGATAACACAGGCAGAACTTCGGTTGAGGAGCGCCGTCAGTAAAAACAAAAGAAATATTTTTCCCAAAATGTGCTACCTGTATAATAGCACGCGTCGTCTCTCTGAAAGAAAAGCACTGGACCCATGCTATTGTAAGGGGAGCATGGTGACCAAACAAGTCTGCGTGCAATGCAGGCGATTTGGAAAAAAACTTTCAGTGGCGTCTCGCTTAAGGGGCTCTCTACTCCACTCAACAGCCGTATTTACGAAAAGTTAAAGGTTACGCCGTTTGAGCGATCTCATCGGCTAAAAGTATTAAACCTATCGGGTATTACAGAAAAACGACACGCCGTCTTTACCGTTGGGTGGCTCCCCCCTTCAGGAACCCCGCTAGCAAAACCAACAATTGTGTTCTTCGAAACCGCAATCCCGTACGGTAGCAGGGCTCGATGCGGGCTTCTGTCGCCGGGTACCGGTGGGTACCATAGGCACCTTTCAGCGGGAAATAGGTTTGACCCGAATCCTGGCTTGGTTGTTTCAACAAAGCCAGTAGCTGAAACGGAAACCTGCGACAAATTTAGCGTTCCGATTTCCCTCGGGGGTTTGGCGACGCATTCTACGATACCCGCAGAACGAAACTTTCCACTCCTCTCTTACCTTTCTTGAGGCTCCTCTCGCTTGAGGAGCTCTACGCCTACCCCGAAACCTGCCTTCGAGAAATAGGAAAGTACAACCCGATGAACAATCCCATCGCCTAGGCATACAACGAAAAGTACCTAAGGGCCCAGTCAATCAGAAATAATAAGATTAAAAAGTGCTACCCTTATCATAGCGTGCATCTGGTTATAGTACAAGGCTGCAAACCTCCAGATAGCAACATGAACAAACACGGTACATATCAGCGTAAATATAAAATTGGGTTCGAGAGTTAGCTTACGTACGTATCAGAAGGCCCTTACTGATATCACCTGCCAAATATTCCTAGTTGGGAGAAGATTTGAGGGTAGTGTTTCGCCGGCTCCGCCAGCACCCCTCCGACGCCAGGCCCAAGCACCACTCCTATAGTCGAAGAAGCTGGTGTGCGAAGTGTTTTGCGATCATGCAACACGGGCGTGTGCGTAGCGTTTCACGATCGTGGAACGATATTAGGAACCGCGTGGAGAGGTATAACGATTACGCAATAGGAGTGTGTCCGCAGCCTATCATGACAACGCAACAGAAGTGTATGCGTGGGGCATCACAACCATGCTAAACGAGAAGAATCGCGTGGGCAAGTATCACGATCATGCAACAACATTGTGTGCTTTTAATGTAGCACGATCATGCAACTCCACTTTGTGCGCAGTTTATCACGATGATGAACGAAAGGGGAAGGCGTGGGGGTGGATCGGGGCAGAGGGGCATCAGATTGCGACAGTATACTCATTCCCGATTGTGTCCTTCCTCGTTAGGTGGCGTTTAGCTGGTCGCCTGAACTTTGATACCTTGTTCGAGCAGGCTCGGGGGGGGCTCCAAATAATACAAGCGCAAGATCGACCATTTTGGTGAGATAGCTCGAGCCAGTGAGGAAGGCTTGGCCAAAGAGTAGACCAAGTCTACAACAGGGGGATAAGTGTTTGGGTTCCTGTTTTCAGCGACGAGAAGCCACTCGCGCGAGTGGCTACCTTTTTCGTGCCTCTCGACTACGCGATGTGCACCGCCACGGTGAAATTGTGTGTTTCGCTTTGACAACCAAACATTCTTATTACCGCTGTTGAGTGACCTAAACTCGGCAGTAAATTTCGAAGTATTCCCCCTATTGAGGCTTTGGTCCGTGTTTCCGCTACCGAGCATCCAGAATACGCATACCGCGCATGAACCGGCAACTATGCACGCTCAGGGATGGACCACACTGGTCTGCAGGCACGCGACGCCATCGCAATACAGTGGGGGCTGGCTCCCAATGGTGCCGGTATGTGCCAGCCCAACATATCGGCACTATTCAGGGCATTCACTACTGGGAATAGGGTTTACTCTGTAGAGTGCCAGTCATGCTAGACGATTGAACCGGCACTATAGAGAGCAGTGGCGCTATTCCACCGGCACTATTGACCGAGGCTACGGAAGAGGGGTCATTTTTAGGGTCTTTCTTCAGCGGCGGCTCAGGGCCGCTCTCGCGGTTTCCAACCCTATTCATTCACAACGTCGAGCGTTTATTGTGTTTTTCTTTGGTTCTCGACATGCACCCCCACAAAACTGTTTGCTGCTCGCAGTTTTGGTTGATGTACAGGGCCGTTAGTGCCGATGGCCTAAATCGTGTAGTGAAAATAGAGATACCCCTACTACCGTAGCGCAGGTTCATTGGGAGCTCTCCACTGTAACTCACTGGTGCAGACACCCATTCCTACGGTCTCGTGCTCCTTCCCGCACAGGTCCGAGACGAGTGTCTTCGACGCTGCCATCATCCCGTTCAGCGACCCCATCAGGAACCTGATATCGGGAAAAAACGAAGACACAACAACCAATTCGTTTTCGCGGGCGATTTGACGTCGGAAGGTAACGCGTGCTACTTTAGCTGGTACACCCAAACTTGCTGAGGATCCTCACTCGAGGAAATCTACACCGCACGCAAACTTGACCACGAAAAGCAATGCAAGTGCAACCCAACGAACAATCCCATGGCGTAAGTGTTGTACGAAAAATACTGTAAAACGCAAAGGAGAATCCCACCGATATTGCGCAGCTCCTCAGCTGAGGAACACCGCCCGTCAGAATGTTTTCGGCCGAAAAGCACTACCCTTGTCGCGTAGCACGCGTCAGATACATGATATTTCGTGGCACAACAGAAATCTCGACCCGGAAAAAGGCTTCGTACACGGTCAGGGCCTTCATTTCAGCGGTAGCCCTCAGGATCACTCGCCCGAGAGAAAGGCTACGGTAGGGGGCGCACTCCCGTTTCCTGCCCATTTTTAGGAATTTTCACTTTCGGGTTTGCACCACCAAGCATGATTGGACCTTTGTTCATATGCCAAGCCTAGGGTTAGATGAATGTACATGAACATTGGAAAGGGGTTTCACTTCCGAGTTCACACCACAAGCGTGATTCCAGATAGGGTAGATGTATTGCCAGGGAGACCACCAACAAAATATATATATATCGAACGTAGAGCGTGGTCTCCGTGAAATGTATCCCCCCGGGAGATGGGGAAAAATGAAGCTTAAGCTCCCCACATTTGCACGTATTTTCAAACATTTCGCGTGCCAATTGAACTCAATTGCGTTCCCAATCCAGCGCGAATTACGGAAAAGAAAGAGGCCGTGACGGGGGCATCATTTTATTCCATCTTTTCATCTAAACCGTCAAGGAAAAGAGGCCGTGGAGCTCATTTCCTATGTTTTGTCTTGTTATTTCACTTGTATTTTTCAACCTTCTGGGCAAAGCCGTGGTCACAGCTATCGACCCCTTTGTTCCCCCCTCCCCCTCCCCCGCCCCCGCCCCCCCAGGTATGAGCCGATTTATATGTCTGTCGTGTAGAGTTCGGCATTCCGGCTGAGCACTCGTCAATTTCAATCGAAAATCTCTTCTTCACGCTCTAACTAATACCGGCAACGGAAGAACACCCACGAAAACCTCCTTTCCCTGGGTTTTACAAAATCCAGTACCCCGCCCGGACTCGAACCTCAACGCAACTGCCGGCCAGGTTGATACAAGACAATGTAGGTGTTTGGTGCTTCTTAGGAACACCGCTCTTCTTATCATCTGCTGTACAAGCCTCCGTGTCATCAATAGTTGCATTTTTTTTTATTTTATGGTAAATTTCAAATAATTTCCTCCAATCTGGTGAGTGTATCTTACACATCGTGCACAAACAATTCATCTCCGCGACACTGTTTTTATCAACCCACCCCTAACGTATCACCCGAATAATCCAGAAAAAAAAGTACACATTCTTACCAACGTAAAAACGAAAATATTAGGGAAATTCGCCAGTCAAGCGATTCGCACATACGCATCGGCAGCCATCAGCCTTGCATTTCACCACACAAGCAAAGTCGCACTGAAATGCTATTCCATTGCTCCCTTCATTTCCGTCTGAATGCTAATGCTGCTTTTTTTTCTCCGTCACTTGTCAACCCACTTGAATAAAATGGACTGTTTAAAACAAGATAACTACAGTAGTGTAGCACATTTCCACCAGACAGGTAGGTCGGCAAGGAGCATCCGATCCAGCTACCCTAAATCAAGATCGTTTCGTAGCATGCACCGGCATGGAGGTTGAGTTCGGTCTGCCAAACAAATATGTCAACCCCTCGTTAGCCTCAGGGCCGCTCTCGGTAGACGCTTACAGCCGATGGGAAAATAGGGGACGCCCCCTATAACGTATTAGATCGGCCGACCCGGGCATCCGGATCAGCTATACCATATACGGTGGGGGGTTCCCAACAGTGCCGAAGTGTGCCAGCCCATAACACCGGCACGACTAGAAGTAGGGTTGACATGCATACAGTAGTTGCGTTTAGAGAGTTCCACTCGTACCAAGAGATTGTAACGGCATTTGTAGAGAGCAGTGGCACTGATCAACAGGAATTATTGGGAGCCCCCCACTCTATGTCAAATAACCCATCTCCAAGAAACCGCCCGTTAATTCGGCCAAGCTGTGAGAATATCGTACAAACTTTGTGGCATCGTTCGCCGGATGGGGACAAGCTGAGTGAGTTGGGTCGTCGACACGTCGACGACTAGCGGAAGCTCTCGCGCATGTAACGCTGCACTCATCGGACAGATCATTATTTACATCACAGATCCTAATCTAGATCATGTAGATCATACATCTATCATCATGGTACATAGGTTGTGAAGGATCTATGTAGCACAGATCCAACCCAGAGAACATTTGCTAGATCGTCGTCCGGCCCCACCAGGCAGCGTGATCTATAACCCGTGACTGGTCACAACCACCAGGGATTTGTCTGCTCTGGAATATGGGGACCTGGACTGTCCAACGTGTGCAACATTGGCGCGCTATAATTTCAATTTTTTGAAAATCTGAGAAACGGTCGTCTTAGAACGACCCAGATTGTGAAAAATTGACGTGCTTGATTGCATTTGTACGGTGTAAACATGGCAGACAGGGTCACCGTATAGCACGCAAGATAACTCACCCCCTCGGACTATTTCCGAAGCTAATTTTCTCGACAGCAAGGAGACTGCAAACGAAGAGCGATGCGTCTATGGAAGCTATCGACGAGATCAACCCAGAGTCGGCATGTTTGGTGTGCCTGCCCCCCTCATTGTGGAGAAAGTCGGCTCTGAAATTCGTCCCAGGGGGTGTGTTATCTTGATTCTAGTGTACGGCACGGCAGTTGTTGCAGGCTGGTGCCGTGGAGGCTATGTCTCGTCGTAGTCCACGATTTCCCCCGTCGAGTTTCGTCGGTAGCAGTTCTCCTCTTGCTTACCCAGACGTGTCCTACAATAGGGGTAGCACATTTTGGAGATATCATAATATTCCTGGCGGAGCTCTTCACCTGAGGAACTACCCAATGTCGTCGGAGTACAATTTTGGATTTACACAAAATGTCATGAGTCTAGTCTAGACACGTCTTATGGAATACATCGTGACCGGGGTGCCATGGATCACGTCTACGGCCCCATGAAGGTGGAGGGTGCCATGAGGCAACAAATATGTAGTCGACGAGGTATTCATCATTAAAAGAGAAGCAGAGAAGCAGAGAGGTAGAGTAAGGGAGGGAATCCTCCGCTCTCTCATCCCAGGACCCTAAAAGGCATCCACGGGATTATTATCGCATACAATTTCCGGATAACACAAAACCCATTGCAATATCCGTAGACCATTTGAAGTTACGCAAATCACGCGTATCAGACTCTACTACGAGTGCGAGTATTCTCGACAGCCCCCCTACTCGTATGTACAGTCAAGAGAACGTAACCAATAAAAGCCCCCTTCCTGCGAAGATCCGAAAATCATCCAAAATAGGACAACAGTCAAGTCCGATAAACAAACAATCAAGTACCCTTCCAAACATTTGAATTTAACAACCAAAACAAAACGCAATGCCCAACCTCTACAACCATCATATCTCAATTCCAAAACAAATGAATAACCGAAAACCACAATCTCGAATTCGAAAACACAGAATAAAAAGTGAAACATAAAACTGCGGTGGCATGCACTCTCAAAATTTCCCCGGGAACCAACATAACACCGTCGTAACTAGGACGCATGTCCGGGAATCAGACGATAATCGGCGTGTGAAATAAGATCACCACTAGTATCTTTCGCACAGACAGCAGTCCAATACCAGTGCTACGTGGTATGCCAAAACAATCCCAAAACAAGTAACCCCAAAAATACCAAACCCAAACACCAGAACAACATAAAACAAAAAAAAACAAAATACAAAAACCACATACCCCCAATGTGTATCATTCTCACCCAAACCATCCAAAGCCGAAAAAGCAAAATATGCAAAATTCCAAAACGAGACACCCCCAATGTGCGTCATTCTCAGCCAAAAAAATCCAAACCGAAAACCAAAATACCAAACTACCTAAACAGTGTACCCCCAATGTGTATCATTCTCAACCAAAATACAAAACCGAAAAACTTAAATACAAAAATCCTAAAATACCAAGCAATATACCCCCAATGTGTATTACTCCCAACCCAAAAAACAAAAAATTCAAACTAGAAAAAACGACCAAAATACCATTTCACCGAACTATATACCCCCAGTGTGTATCATTCTCAACGAAAAACTCTAAAACCGAAAAAACAAAAAAACAAAATACCAAAACATCATAATTTCATCGCAAGGTTACGGTGAAACTCAAAAGAGTCCCGCGGTATCGCTTTCGTCAAGAAATCCGCATGTCGGAAAGGAGACGGCACGTGGATGATCGATATATCTTTCCTTCCCAACAGCTTTCTGAGGAAGTGGTGCCGTACGTCGACGTGCTTTGACTTCGAGTTGGTGATCGGGTTCTGCGCAAGTTACACCACGCTCTGATTGTCCTCAAACACCGGTATGCATGGCATGCCGACACCAGGCACCATGAAACGCCAAACCTGTCTCAATACAGCACGTATGTCTGGCCGAGTCTGGGTTGACAACCTCATCAGTGAACCGACCAACTCGCGGAATGGCCAGCCCCCCGGTGTTTCATTCTTGTCGAACTTTGCAAGTCTCGTGTCAACCGAGATCGATACACTCTTACCAGACTCTATCCCGTATTCATCTGCCAATTGTTCAGCAAATGTCTATAGGGAAATCTTCAACATCCCCTTCTCCCAATCCCTCTCGAAAAACCACCCCGCATACCACCGTAACCCTCCCAAGTTCTTGACGGGAACCGGTTGGTTTAGGTCTCTGGCAAACTGTTCACACCTGACTTTTTTTCCGAACTCACAAACGTCATCCACATCCACTACTGCAGTCATCACCACACTCCTCTCCTCCATCAAGCGGCACACGCATGCATCAGCCAGGCATTGCACAAATCCCAAAATCAACAAACACCTAATAAGGTGCGCATGCCATTGCCTCGATGCCTGCTTTAAGTACTGTAGTACAATCTCTGGTTCAACCTTACTATCTTCCCGACAGTTTCCCGCTACCCTGGGGAAAACGCATTTGTACGTTTTCATCCAGGTCAGACTGCACGAAGGCCTGCTAAATATCAAAATGACACAGGTCACTATCTAGCTCGCACGCCATCGCTGTCAACAACCAAATACTCGAAACCGCAACAGTGGGCGCAAACCATTCACCAAAATCAACGTTAACTCTCTGTTCATCCCTCCGCGATACAATTCTCGCCTTAGTCTTTGTGGGCCAGCCGTACTCATCAGCCTTCCAACAAAAACTCCACATTGCATTGATGAAGTTGCCCACTGATTGCTACACGGGCTCAAACGCCCCTGCACCCGATAAACCGTAAAATTCCGCCCCGCCAAGTCCTTCGAAAGATAAGCGTGCTCCGATCGCATGGCCCCTTTGCGGCCCCTTGGAACTTTCAGATCGCTCGCGTAACAATGCGGCAAATCCGGAAACTTATAGGGCAGCCGCTGATCGTTCAGCGTTCTATCAATGTCCTCGCGAGTGGCGAGCACCGCCACCAAAGCACACCATACCCTCTTGGGCCCACCAGCAGACCATGTCTCCTCGCTGTCCCCAACAGGAAGTAGCGACTGCTTGCGGCCCTCAACAGACGGCGGCTCCTTGCGGCGACAGCGATGACGGCTCCACGCGTAGTCAAAATCGACACCAGCTAAGTCATCCCCATCATCGACGAACGTCCGACGCTATGGTGATCAAGGCCGTTTTCCACGGGCGACGGTGGTGCCGGCTCCTCCAGTGTGGCCGAGGTCCCGGCAGTCAGCGTGGCTTGAAACCGGACCGCTTTCTACCGGGTACTGCCTTACATTCGATGCGGCTCCGTGTGCGGCCTCGGCAGAGGGGCATCAAAATATCGCGACGGTGGCTGGAGCGGCAATTGCGACGGCGACTGGATCGACCGTGGCGGCAGCAGTGACTGAATCAGCGGTGGCGAAGGCGACTAGATCGGCGGCGGGGTCGGCAGCGGCTGCGATAGTGGTTGGAGCAGCAGCGGCGGCGGCGCGTAGCTTATCGTGAACCCCGGTGATGTTGCCGCAGCGACAGCGTACACTGGACCCCCACGACAGCCGGCGCCAGCAGTACGGGGGTACGGAGAGCCATCCACACGATGTCGTTGGTGTAGCAGACGCTGCCCGTCGAGGCTTGAGCACCTTGACGGCGGACGAGGTGTAGGTATTGCCGTTGTTCAGGCGGTAACATGGCACCGATTAAACGTCGGATTTGCTTCCGTGGTTCACCCGCATCATGCCTTCGTGGATAAAAGGCACCACCTGCATGGCCCAGCAGTAGCACGAACAAAACCTCGTACGGCGACTGCCACCCGGTATCAGCCTTGGTCGCAAAGCGGTTAAAGCAGTCAGCAGTCCAAACAACAGCGTCGAGCTATAGACAGTTGCTGTTGGCGCTGGTATTCGGAATGTTTGCGGAATTAACGTCCGGAAACAGCGGCCGAATCTCGCGACGGGCCGCATGGCTGCCTTTCATCGCGCGCCAGATTTTGCTCTCGAAAACCGCGTTAAGATGTGGCTTACCCGGGCCTGTGTACTCGCGACGAATCCCAGAGGAGTCGCAGTACTCGACGTAGCTCTGGCTGGTGAACACTCCGCCGTTGTCCGGGCGGAAGCAGTGCGGCGTTTACAGCATATTCTTCATCCCGTACGGCCGCATCCACCTCGAGGCGCTGTCGACGAACATGATCACATAAACAGTCCCGCCCGTAGACCCCCCGTAGGGGCCGGCCAGGACAATGTGCACCGTATCCATAGGCCTCCCCGCGCTCGACGTCGTCCTCCGCGGTACTCCAGTGCGCACACCCTTCGCCTCTACGCATCCACCACACGGTTGCAGCACGCCCGTGAGGGTGCGTCCATGCTGCCGAGCCGTTTCGCTCAACAAACTTTCGTTCAGACGGCCGTGGGAGTAGTATCAAGCTTATCGACGGCAAATGGACGTTTGCCAGGTGCAAGGATTGCCGCAGCGGTCATGCCGACGTTACCAACGTGAAGGGCATGCCAATCCATTCTCCTAGTGCGTGTGCTGCCGCAGAAGTTTGGGGTGTGAGGAAAAAGCCTGTATGAACCGCGTCATATTTGCTGTCCGTAAGTCCAACGTCCGTGAATACAGTCATGTCCGGCTCCTGCATGCCGGGGGCAGCAGTAAGTGGCATAACCCTTATCACTCCTTGCTCTACTCCAGGGGTTAACACAGCAAGCGGCTCCGTAGGGAGCTGCATCGATGGTACTACTCTAACTTCACCTGAAGCCGTGGGCGGGAAACCAATTTCCACGGGCACGACGAGGTGAACGGCGGGCCGGAAACCATATCCAACAGGTACTACGCCGTTAACGGCGGGCGAGAAACCATGATCGGCAAGAACTACCCCTTATACTCTAAGGTGGGAATGAGGGTCGAAACCAAACACCCCGGCTCCTGCCCCATCTACGCCAAGGAGGGGGGGGGGTTAGAAACACCAGACAGATCAGGCACAGTATTAAGTGCTGAGGTGGGCGTTTGGTCCACACGAGTAGCATGCAAACATGACCCAATCTCGTCACGGGGGAAAGTCAGACGGTTGTCGAACAGGTGCACGCCGTCCTTGTCAGTGTTTTAGTATGTTTTGCATGGGCATCGTAAAGACAGAAAAGGTTAAACCCAATTCCCTCAGTCGCATAACCTCCCGTCAGCTTGACATCAATGTCGGTTTTAGAGTGCATCTTTAAGGTTTGGCTAACTATCTCAATGACCCTCATCCCCTTCCCGTTACCAACAAAAACTTTATCTTTAATGAGGAGAGTCGCTACCCATTTATACACGTTGCGAGGGTCATTGGTTACGTGGATATTAGCCCCATTATCCGAACCCCAAAGCTCACTACCGGCCGGGCCTACAACACGTCCCCCAGCATTCTCACTATGAGGCTGGCTTGCAAGGGCCAACCCAGCTACTCCTACTTTAACAGTCGAATCCGATTCGCCTTGTGGCACTGAACGTGCCATCAGCAGGTGCAGAGCGCTCTGAGGAGATGGAGATGCTCCGGGAGAAGGCGAAGAGGAGTGGAGCGGGGCATGGCTGGGAAGTTGCTTATGTTGTTGGCACTGCGGCGGCGGCAGGGGTTGCTGTTTATCTTTCCCGTAGTAGTAGGCTGGCGGCTGTTGCTGAAGCTGTGGCAGCGGTGGTTGCTGCTGCTCGCACTCGGGGTAGTAGTCGTCGTAGTTGTCGTCACCGAAGTAGTCGTCGCCGTAGTAGCCATCGCCGCAGTAGTTGTAGGTCTCGGGCCGGCTGCAGCGTATGTTCCGTTAGAAAGTAGTGCAGTACCATGACCGGTGGCGGCGGAAGCAATGTTTGCTTGCCCATACGAGCACCGCCACGGCTGTTGTCGATCAGACGCAACAATCGAGAGGTGGTGAGTTCCGCCAGGGGCGGCGGGCACCCGCGACGAAAAGGACGCAAAACATTCGGTGGGTACCAGGAATAGTCGTATCCGACGGGGGGGTGGGGGGACGAAGGCAAACCTCTCCTCCTACCCCCACCCGTTTGCGCACGACAACCCCCATACCTTCGATTTCCTCCCCTGCCGCCGGGTCCCCTGCCTCCAGCGCCCCATTGCCGTGGCGCTGTGCCCAAACCACCACCACCACGACCGCTGGGTTGCTGCTGGTACTGCTCCTGTTGCCGGTGGTACTGCTGCGGTTGCTGCTGCTACTGTTGCTGTTGCTGATGTAGCGCCCCGCTCGAAGCACCAACATCGCGGCCGCTGACCTGCTGCTAGCGCTGCTGGTTTTGCTGCTGCTGCTGCTGATGATGATGATGCTGGTGCTGATGTTGTTGTTGCTGCTGCTGCTGCTGCTGCTGACCACCCCGGTTATCCTTTCTCCGGTTCCTTTCTCTTCCGCCATACTGATCACCCCCGCTGCCGTCCTGTCCCGCTCACCAACCCCTGCTCCCGCGACATCTCCATATCGCCATACGCGCTGACCACTACATCCTTGAGTATCGGACAATCTAACTCTTTGTTGGCGCGCAAAATGCCCTATTGCACTCCAAAACGCAGAGGACAGATTACGGGCAAAGTGTTTGCAGCATCGATGTCTGCCAATACCACTCCATGAGAGCTAAGCTGGCTCCTGAGTACACTACCTCTTGCAAAGTACTCGCCGGGGGTTTCACCGTCCTTCATACAAAAACCATACCAGTATTGGGTAAGCCTGGCCTTCGCTGCTGCTGAGTGTGGTGCATAGAATTTCTTAAAAAAGACCACCCCGCACTGGGGCTACCAGTTTGTAATATATGATTCAGAATGGGGGAGTACCGGGTCTGTGTTATCTGTATGTTCCATGCTACCAATGTCTTGCCTACCATTACTGCCCCAAACTCTTTTTTTAACGCCACTACACTGGACTCTGGCCGCCCTACTTTATTGGGTACAGTCTAATGGGTACAGTCGTCTCTAATGCCTTCTGACAAACCGCTTCTGAAAGAGGGCGTTCATCTGGCTCAGAAATATCGTAATCCTCTGCCGCGGCTCCTCCCCCTTTTTAAACACACCATCAAAAACCGCTGGCCTATGATTGCTAACACGATATGCGCCTGCCTGTAACTCTGTCGAAGCTCGTTGCTGCTGCTGCTGCTGGATGCACTGGATAGCTTTCGTCGTACTCTGCACGATCTGGTCGGAGGATGGGCTGTCGTTGTTCCCAGACTCTTGGCCCTGGGCTCCCGTTCCCTCCCCTAATACCTTCTCTCGTGTACTGGCGGCGGTTGCTACCTGCTGAATATGCGTTGCTGCTTGCTGCTCAAGCGGTCGGTCTTCGTGAATTCGTATGGCGGCTTGTTTCTGCTCTTCCGAGATCGTAGCAAACGTGGTGAGGTACATGACGACACCCTACGCCCGAGCTCCCTTGACACGGCTCGCTAGCGTTATGTGTTAACTCGTGGCCGGGGTGCCATGGATCACGTGTAGGTCCCGATGAAGGTGGAGGGTGCCACGAGGCAAGACATATGTAGTTGACCAGGTATTGATTATTAGAAGCAGACACGCAGACAAGCAACGAGGAAACGAGAGGGAGGGCATCGTCCTCTCCCTCATCCCAGGACCCAAGAAGGCATCTAGGGGACTTATTCTCGTATATTCTTACGGAATAACACAAAACCCACCGCAATCTCCGTAGAACATTTGCAGTTACACAAATCACGTGTGTCCGACCCTACTGCGAGTACGAGTAATTTCGACAACGTCATAGGCCGTCGGATCGTTCAACGGTTTGCGCCTTAATGTCTACTACAGTCACTGTTTACGAGGGCGATGAGGTATAGATTTCATCAAGTGGGGGGCCTCAGGACATTGTGGTCAACCTGTACCGTATATGGCACGCGTCACCCAGTAGATACCGTGGCATCAGCTACCGGCACCGCTGTTGCGTCATGTACGCACTGGTTTGGCGAGGCTTGCGCAGAGGTTTCACACGCCTCACGACGAGCGCTGTTATAAGGATATCATGTTTTCGACAAACGCTGTCCGACTGACGGGAACTACCCGCTACGACAGTGCATAGGACACATACTGCGGTAGAGGTGTACCCTTTTTTCCGAGGCCCTTTGCTTGTGGAGCTCTATACCTCTAAAAAAAAATTGATTTCGAGGAAAACAAAGCTGCTACCCGATGAGCAATCCCATGGCCTAGGTATTCAACTAAAATAGGTGCAAAGAAATGAACCAAATGCCGATCCCGACGAATTTGGGTTACGGAGCCCCGTCATTCTGAAAGCGTTTTAGCCAAAAAGGGCTTCCTCCATCGTAGCACGCGTCATAGCCGATTTGTTCCAAACCCTGGGAGGCACGACCAACGAAAATGGCGGCTTTCAAAAAAATCTCCATATATTTCCATAGACGCGTCACTTACCATTTGCACACTACCGGGCGTCGAGAACATCGGCATTGACATTTACCCGACGACGCATGCTACGGTGTGTGTGTGTGTGTTTTTCATCCCATGTATTCTGTACGCCAGCCAGATGTTTGACGCACCAGCCGGGGTCACACAGGAGGAAGGTAAACACAGAAGATTTCTCTCCACCTTTCCTCCTGCGGTGCTTGCCTAGAGGGGTTCAGCCGTCCCTTTCCCTCGTCGACATTTAAGCCGAATTTGTTTACTCACGAACAAAGTATCGCTTTCCACTGCTAAATTGCGATTTTTCACTCCGGAGTAGAGCTCTGCGAAAGCAGTTCTAAAAGGTCAACGGTTTGAAACGTGGAGTACTCGTTCTCAGTACGGCGTCATCCGGATAGTTTGATAATTCATGGTTTTTGAATTGCTGTGGGTGTCTGCAGTTCATACTCTTGAACTGGTCCTGTATTAACGACATTTTCTGCCATGTTTTCATGTTTCGAGTACAATAAGGGAAGGTTGTTCTGCGTTTGCTGCATGCGTGATGAATCGGGTTGTGAACCGAAAATGAAAATGGCTCAGTCGGTTTTTTTGTTTTTCCCGAAAAAGTCGGTCGGTTTCGGTCGGGGGGGGGGGTTTAACCGAAAAAAACTGAAACCCAAACCGAACAATTCTCGGTCGGTTTTTCGGTCTGTTTCAAGGCGAAATCAGATAAATGGTCCAACATCTCGAAGGGTTCGATCTGCATATATATGTGGTCTTCTTGCGAGCATGTGGCTGCTGCGCCAGACGGTACATACATACAGGCTGACGCATTTACTTGCATTACGATCTACAGCACCAAGCCGAAGCTGCAAGCTACGTACAAGCACAGCATTAGCTACAATACTCACAAAAAAATGAAAAAAACACTTCCGCTGTGAACAGTTGTAGCGGGAAAGTAGCGTACGGCTTACACCACCAGGCACTGGCAGCAGCACGTCGCTCAGGGGGGGCGGGGGGCTGTGAGCTGAGGTGCAGCTTTGAGGTGTAAGCATGAATAGGTATTGTACGCAGAGCGCGCCTGTTCAGCAAGCGAAGGAGCGCATGAAACCGGGTCACCACGGAACACATATCGGTCGCCCCGGTGGTCAAAGTGGTTAACCTCGAAGACTACTAAGGTTGGGGTCACGGGTTCGAATCTCGGTATCGAGATTTCTTTTTCTGAGACACCAACCGCCGAGAGCGCTTTATAGCGTGCGTAAGCACAATTCGATGCGAGTCGACGAGGGAAGAAAGTGCAGAATTCTTCTCGCGATAAAAATGAAGGCGCGTACCGTAGTGGGGGGAGGGGGGAGAAGAGCCTGCTAAGTGACCCCGGGTCTGAGATACGACTACAGTACTAGGGAGGGAGAAGGAGAAAGTAAAAGTGCGAAGATAATACTCGTAGATGAGATGAGCCAAAAAAAAAAAAAATTAAAACATCCATCGGCACGGACACTGGTTGCGCTGGATATAGATGGTTGGAAAGAGCAGTTTTCATGTGAAGAACACACAAACACACACACACACACACACACACGACTTTTCGCAGTATGGTCGGGTTGGGGCTGGTCTGCTCAAGAATTTGAATCGTTAGCCCCTCTAGCACTCCGCCCCACGATTTTGAGACAAATCACTTGATTTTAGCCAAGGATCGATTGTGAAATATTAACAATAGTTACGGCAATCCCGACAAATTGAATCTTAGGCCCAACTACCGGTACTTTTATATACTACTGTAGCTGTGTAGGAGTCACTCCGCGTTTTTTTAGGCAAATCACTTGGAATTAGACGGGGATCTCGTATTGATTGTGAAATATTAACAGGTGCCAGGTACACAAGACAGTACGAACGAGTAGACTTCAGGGTTATGGACTAAAGACACGAGTCCGGACAATATTTTGTTTGGTCATTGGTCATCGCTTACACCTTCCTTAGCTCCTCATCCCGAAAATAAAAAATGGTTCCACGCTCGGCGACCGCCTCATCGACAAGCTTATATGGTCGGTGTTAGATGTGTTCCCTTTTCTGCCCCCCCCGGTACATGACGTCGTTTGCATCGCGCAGGGGTTTCGGCGTTTCATCATTCCCATCGATCGACAATATTTATCGCTTTTTTGGTGGACACGAAAACGAAGGCAAGTACGGGGGGGGGAGAAGGGCGGACACCTGTGACCACGGCTTGTTGTCCAGACGGTCGCTGAGGGTAACACCTCTTTACGAGTTGGACTGGAAAGAAAAAGTGATGACCGCAAGAGACGCACGCTACGGTAGAGGTGCGCCATTTTTTTTCTGAGGCTTTTCACTTGAGGAGCTCTATACGTCTTTCTCCCAAACACTGATTTGGGAAAAAAAAAACAAAAGTGGTAACCGATGATCAATCCCATCATGGCCTAGGTATAAAACGATTTTTTCGAAATTCCAACGATTTTGGGTTACGGAGCCCTGTCATTCAGAAAACGTTTCGGCTAAAAAGTGCCACCTCTAGAATCGTAGCACGCGTCATTAGGGTGTTTTGCGAGCTACCAACTGTGGTTGGGTAGGAGTTGGGTAGGAAGACATATTATAGCAATAGTATTGAAACCGTCGAACGTCACAATCCAAGGCCAACCCAACCCACGAAAAATCAGCGGAACATTTGGTGATAAATGCGTTTTCCTACCATTTTTTATTTTCCAACCTACTTCTCTCGTGGGTTGATTGGCCTTGGGTTCTGACATTCGTCGGTTTCAATACTATTATTTTTACATTTTTTCCAACCCAACAGAGGTTGGAAATCGCAAACACCCTATCAAACAAAACAAAAAAGAAGCATTCGATAGTCCGTCCGACCAAAAGGCTGCGGTAGGGGGGTGTACTCATTTAGTGCATAGCCGTAGTCATCATATGACCATTGACCATCGCATCCCTACAATGCCGGGACGGGGCACGTCGGGTTTTCACCGACCAGGCAGACATCGCGTGCACCAAGCGCGAA